>VXBX01000810.1:164730-178659 GCA_013400415.1 Scytalopus superciliaris | reverse complement strand
AAAAAAAAAAAGAGTAAGTATTGAGAGATATTATTTCTGTGTTCTTAAATTAATAGAGAAAGCAGCCTAGAAGCTACAAAATGAATGTGGAAAGTAGTAACATAAGAGTGATAAAAAAAACTGTGGACTGGTGGGCTTTTATGTCTTGGATTGAGTTTCCAAACTGAGATTGAATGATTTCCTGCAGTGGCACAAAAGCTGTACATTAACAGCTCAGTGTTTAACAGTGCCCTTAGGAAGTCAGAGTGGGGAGTTGATGGTCCCAGACAACCTTAAAATCTGAATCTCAGACTAGCCAAGGATGCTGTCTGGCTGCAGCTCAGATAGATTAGGATGTTAGCACTTCCCACTGTACTTTGAGCTATCAATGACTGCAAGTACACTAGATGTACCAACACAACTGCTGGGTCACTCCCCAATCTGCTTTTATTGAAAAGATCTAGGCTAGAGAAATCCTTTCTTTAAAGAGAGTAAGGTAACCTGATTATTTCAACAAAACTGAAGATGTAATCTGTCTCCTCTGCCAGCAGAACAGAATGCCAAATGATTTCCCTGTTAGCTACAGAATGTGTGTAGGTTTAGACCCCTGGTGAATGGTGACTGAAGCAAAGAATGCAGCCAAAGAACTTCAGAAGTTGTTTGAAAATCATAAATATTTGAGATACAGATTTTAGGGTGAGCCTATAAATCATACATTTGTCTTTCAAACTCATGTTTGAAGAATAGTGGAAAAAAAATATATTTTTAATACTATAACACAAACTTGATCTAATGAGAAATTATATCACTGATTCACCAGAGCACAGTATTTTTAAATATTCAACTTGGGTGAAATCTGTCTGAAGTAAAACCCATGGAAAGATGTGTGAATTTTAAAAACCTTAACATTGATATTCAGAAAAAATGCATGCTAAATTATAAGCCTATTTGAATGTAAATTTTTATTAGCAGATATATCCTATGATATTACTCACAAATGAAAGTGCATTTGTGAACCTGTCAGTTTCAGACAACTAACTGGAATAATGCACAGAAATGTCAACTTAAAAATTAGTGTAATGGATACAAATTATCCTATTGTCGGTGTAGAGCTACAATGTGTTTTATTCTTTAAGCCACAACCTTGAACAGTATCTTAAAGAGCTTAATTTAACAGCTTTTCGCCTGTTACTCATCTGTTATTCTGTATCAGCAATGTATTCTTCAAGGTAAATACATGTAATAACCTCAGTAATTGATACGGATTTCTACACTAATTATAAAACAATTCCCTTATTCAAGCGCCATTAGCAATTTCACATGGTATATAAAAGAATAATTTAAAAGCAAAGCTTGCTAAAATCCCTCTCCTACCCCACACTTTTTTTCTGCTCTCAACCTTTAGGGTTTTACCTTCCTCATGGAGCCTTGGCTGAGTGGAATACTGGCTTGCTGTGGTCCTGCATTTTCCCTGTTCTCCTCCCACTCCTGGAAGGGATGTCAGACCACCCTTTCCACCTGCTCTGGAGTCCATTTTAGTCCTATCTGAATGACTTCCATTCAGTAAATTGGCTGAAAACTACAATTTTTTCGCCTCATGGGTTACTTTTTCACTAACTCAGTCAAACAGGACTATGCTGCATCATGAGTGCTCCAGCTTCTCATGTTGAACAGAAGCTTCAAAAGTATCAGCTGGTAAAGGAAACCAAGGAGAACACATTTCAAGGTATCTCTTTTCTCTGCTACTTTTCTTGTAATGGCTGTTACAAAAGTGCTGCCAAATTAGTAAGAGGATTTGGCTCATCAAGAAATCAGGTGTGTGCCAGAGCTGGGGCAAGGAAAGCAGGGGCAGCAAGTACATTTGTAGGATTCCCCTCTTTCAGCTCCAGTGAGCTACTTGCTTGGCTCAGCGGGTCTTATGGGACTGCACCTCTAAGCATGCCGTGCTGGCAGATGTTTGGGACCCCCATGAACTGACTTATAAATTATTACTTACAGCTAAACGCTTAAAAAACCAACCCCAATAGCTTACCTAAATGTGCAGTTTTGGATTACTGGGATCCACGGCTCTTTACAGAGCCCAAAGATCAATGAATCTTTTTAATAGGAAGCAATTGAGTGCCTTTCAATGTAAAAAAAAATTACAGTGTTGCTTCTCTTACCCTAATTTTGCCGCTGATCTTTAAACAAAATTTTATTTTTCAGCACTTACACTAGAAGGAATAGTATATATATAGAACACAGAATATATCAGGATCAAATTCTCCACTGGAAAAAGAAAAGATTTCTCTCAAGCTAATGGTGCACTAAAGCACTCATGGCATAAAAACAAATGCTTGTTTGGTCTTGTTCTGAAACTGAAGTCTCACCCTCTGGCCAAGAACCAAATGCACTACAAGATGAGTGATACAGAGACACTGAGGAGCAACATGAGAGAGTGAGACTGCCAAGACTGCACTGTATCACCTTCATATCCAAGGCTTTTGTCTGAGCAAAAAAACCTCAAGCACATACACACAAAAAACCCCCAATCCAAAACAACCAAAAAAAGCCACAAACAAGTAATCCTTTGTTTGGAAGCTTGTAAACCTATTCATGACTGTACCACAAGGAGCTTGGTAACACTTATGCAACATTGCATCTCCCAGCAGAAACCAGACACTTCCACTTTATGCTAAAAGTTTTCATGCATTGTCCATCAAACAGGTGTCTGTAAGGGATTTTGGTGTCTTTCTGGTTATGAATAGAAAGCTTTGTTGATTTTAATTTCATTTTAATGCTATGGACAGGTAGAATTCAGACTTATAAATAAAGACTATTCAAATTGCTAAATATCCACATAAAAATACTACTAAATATTTATAAGATACTATTAATGTTTTAGCTGGAAAGAGATGATTTACTCTGAAAAAAAAATAAACTGCCATAAACATTAAAAGTTAGAATGAGAGGAAAGAGTGCTTAAATGACTTCTGAGGGAAAGAAGTAAACTTATAATAGGAATGTGATTTCTGGTACTACATAATAAACCAAGTTTCAGTGTGGGAGTCACATTGTGATATAGTTATCAAAGACAAAGACTTTTTGCATAAGTTGGTTTAGAAAATAAAGCATCAGCAAAATCATCATGTGGCAGTGTGATTTCATCTACATTTGAGATTTAGCTAAAAGAGAAATACTTTGAAAAATTAAACACCTGAAACTAATGTTGCTACATCAGGGAAAGAACTCTATTTTGGACATGGTATAAAAGTTAAATATTGGTTTTGTTTATGGCCCTGTGTAACCAGCATCCTCCCATAATAAGCAGAATTTTCCCACAATTGGAATAAAAGCTCAAAACTGCAAAGGCAGTGATTCTGGTCTCGACTGTACTGTGCTTTCCCATAGTAACTTTCCAAGCTAGAAATTCATAAAAACACATCCAGATTCCACAGTCAGTCTATCAATCTCTACCTCATGGGAGGAGTACTACTGAACACAACTAAAAGTTTAAGGATGCCCTTTTTCTAAAACTTGGCAAGATTTATCTCTGAAGTTAGTGGACAACCCCTCCCCCTAAAACTAAGAAGAAGGAAAACAACTAAAAAAGGCCAAAACCCCCCATCTAAAACCCTAACATGTTGAGGGAACACTGATGAATGTAACAGGAAACAACCTTGAATGGCAATGAAATGTTCTAGACAAAGAAATGAGAGCTTTCCCATTACCAGTGATACTATTAAAATAAAGAAGTTGCTGACATTTGCTATTACTAAAATTGTTTTGGAATTTTAATTTTTTTTTTTTTTTAAAGGATCTTTGGTGAAACAGTGAGATTTTCTGCTCCAGAAGCCCAACTGACCTGTCTGCAAACTGTAGACATCACTTCATTGTGTACTGTAGCAGTTCTCTGCTACTGCAAGGCCAGTTAAGGACTTTATCATATTTGGGTCTGTAAAAAAAGATCTTTTAATAAGTAAAACTAAAAGTATATTAATCTAGATTTTGGACAACTTAAATTTGGAAAACAAGCCCATCTAGCCCACCAGTGTTTTATATAGCTTTACAGAAAAGTGTCTTACAAAAGGCATGAGCCATTTGTAAAGAATATGCCTTTTGAGTTCAACTGTGGAGAAACACTTCAAGGGAAATGACTATATGACTCTACACCTATGTAAGCTGATAGGGTAGGACTGACTTCACAGGGAAAAGAGATCGGGCTGAAAATTATTTTGTTTCTACCAAATCCAAAGCACTCAATGGTATTTGCTTTAAAAAAATACATGAATATCTTTATCAAAGAACATGCAGCTTTTCAGGGATGATTTAGACTTCCCTTGGTAGCAGATACTGATGGAGTAGGTACAGAAGGTCATTTTCGACTGGCCACTTTCTCTAAATCTGTGCCAAGGTTATTCCAGATCACACAAACCAGAAAATGTTTCTCTTTTAGCCAATATGCAGCACACAGAAATAACTCTTTACCTTCTGTAGCAATTGTTTACTCCTCTTTGCTGCAGCCACTTTTACTCAGCTCAGCTGAGAAAATAAATGTGGTTCTTTCTCATTCAAGAGTCCACATTGTGCAATCACTATCACTCTGTCCCTCCTGTGTAAACACCAAGGCCTGATTAGTTTCTTGCTTTCTAGTCTACATGCCACTCAGAGGAGATAGGTCTCAGAAAAGTAGGTGTCTAAGTCTAACAGGAACCATGGACAAGCAGAGCTCAAAGGAAACTGGAAACATTTAAAATGGATAGATGGAACGACATGAGATCAGAAAGATGGGCCTTGTGTTGCAAATCAGAGCACGGGAGTTATTCATGGGGGAGACTTCATGCGAGATCCCCATGGGTGCGCCAGTGGTTTCCGCCTCAGGGGGCCGAGATGGAGCCTTGTTTGCACCCCTCACAGAGCACCCCATCCGGGCAGGAACATGCCTGCTTCCCCCAGTCCCCCGCCCCGCACGGCGGCACTAAGGCATCATTTGGCACACGAAGAATCACTCCTTAGGGCAGACATGCACAAAACTTCTTGGTATCCTTAGTGACGTCGCCTTTTTCCCTTGCTGCGGGAATTTTATTATTTGGACTAATTCTGTACTCCTTACACATCCAATACACCTTTCTCTCTCGTCTCCCAGGACCTCTCGGGTACTTGTGAGGGCAGCGGGGCCGGTCCTCATTTCGCGATGGGGCCCCGCGGGGGTCGCGACGGCTGGAGCTGCTCCCCGCGGTGGCAAAACGAGAGATCTGCGGGAGGTGCCGGCCTGGTCCCGCCTTGCCCTGCTCGAAGCATCCCGGGATAATTTCAGCAGCTCCGGGACCCGGAAAGAGGGGGCTGGAGGGGGTGTCTCGCTGGGCGAGGACGGAGGCGTTTTGCCACTCAAGACGCCGAAGTCCGCGGGCAGGGGCAGCCGGGACATCGCTGTCTCAGGAAAGGAGGAGGAGGGTTTTCTTTCTCTTTCTTTCTTTCCACCCGCCAAACCCCCCATCCCTCCCTCCTCTTTCCCAGCCAGTGGAGAGTGTCTGCCCCTTTGAACCGCCGGTACAGCGCCTGCGGCTGCACACACACACACACACACACACACACGCACGCAGCCGCCGGCTATAAATAAGTTAAGAGCCGGGCAGAGGGCGAGCAGTGCGTGTCTCCCGGCGGGACCAGGAGGCAGGGACCGCCCCACCGAGCCTCCCCGGCGGGTCCCATGGCGTGCGTGGAGCGCTGCTGCCGCTGCTGCGCGGAGGGCAGGCGGCACAGCAGCATCCTCTACAGCATCCTCCGGAGCCAGGAGCGGGCTGCGCCGGCTCCCCGGGGCTGCTCGTGCGGGTCGAGGAGGAGGGTGGCCCTGCGGAGCCCGCAGGTGGTTTGCAAGGCGGCCTCGGCCGTGCTGGTGAAGACGCTGCGCTTCGTCCAGAACGTGCCCTGCTTCCAGGAGCTGCCGCTGGAGGAGCAGCTGCTGCTGGTCCGCAGCTGCTGGGCGCCCCTGCTGCTGCTGGGACTGGCGCAGGACCGGGTGCACTTGGAGACGGTGGAGAGCGCGGAGCCCAGCATGCTGCAGCGCATCCTCACCGCCCGGCGGCACGGGGAGCAACCCCCGCACGGGGCACCCGCACCGGGCCGGCAGCACCACGGCCCGCACCTGCCCTCGGCCGGCGAGATCCACGCCATCAAGGGCTTCCTGGCCAAGTGCTGGAGCCTGGACATCAGCACCAAAGAGTACGCCTACCTCAAGGGGACGGTGCTCTTCAACCCGGGTGAGTGGCCGGGCGGAGGGCTCGCCTGTATCCTCAGGGACGCGGGGCTTTTCTCCGGGTGAAAGAGGTGATGGAGGAGGGGGACGAGGAGCAAGGTTTCACCCTCTGCCCTCTCCTCAGGATCCTTGGTGTCAGGCAGGGAGCGGGGCCGGCTGTGGCCATGTCTGGTGTCCCGAGGGCTGGCGCCTTCCACAGAACAAAGCGAACCCGAGCCGCCTGCCAGTCGCTTAGGGAAAGTTGGGAGTCAGCAGAGGCTCCCTGCTGGGTTCGGAGCTTCCCTTCAGCGGGAGTGGGGAAACCCTCCACGCCATCCCGAGGGAAGCGAAAGGTCTGCACGGACTGGAGCGCAAGAGAAGGCTCAGGGCTTCCAGGAACAAAGTGTTGTATTGTTGTATTTGCTTTGTGTGTAGCGCTCATGATGCCTTTCGGTTGTTTTTTTGTTGTTTTTTTTGTTTTGTTTTGGTTTGGTTTTTTTTTTTTTGTTTGGTTTGGGTTGGGGTTTTTTGTTAATTTTTTGGTGTAAAGTATTTATTTTCCTTTTAATCATTTATTTATTTATTTATTTAATCTCTCTGTTTGTGGAGATTTCTGTAGATCGCATAGATGCTCAACCAAGGGCTTATTATCATGTCGGTGACTCACCTTTAAAGTAGCTGGCAGGCTGGATCCGAACTTCCCGAACACGGCAGTACCCTGTGAAAGTGGGACAGAGCTCCTCCCCTCCCACTGTCAAACTGTTTGTTAGTGTCAGTTTGCATTTATAATCCTGCTCGTGTAGTTGTGTTTTCTATACAGATGAGAGAGAAAAAGTTACAGTGGTGAAGCTTATGCTACACAAGACAAATTCTGAAGCTGGTTTAATCAAAAAAAGATACAAGCATTGTTCTGGTAGGAAAAAAATTCTTTGCTGAAAGGGTGGTCAAGCACTGGAGCAGGCTGCCCAGGGAAGTGGTTGAATCACCGTCCCTGAAAGCATTCAAAATATGTGTAGATGTGGTCCTCAGGGACATGGTTTTAATGGACCTGGCAGTGTTAGGTTAATGGTTGGACTCGATGATCTTGGAGGTATTTTGCAGCCTTAAGATTCTGTGGTCACATTTAGCCTTAATTCTGCACTGTATCCTTTATATGGTTCACTAAGAAACTTTCTGTCATATGATGGAGTCAGTACTTCTTGCCTTTTGTAAACTGGAGCAGAAACAGTTGTCAAAAGAAGCCTTAAATGTGAATAATGCATTTTTGTAGAAGTGAATGACTTAAAAAGTTATTTTTATTGTCTTCCCTGCTGTAACATTGTTTTGAAGAATGTTATTTGATCAAAGTTTTTATCAACTAATTCGTTTAACACTTAAGTGAATGTTGACAAACATGTATTTGTGTAGTGAAGAAGAGTTTTGAAGGTCCAGAACAGCAATATGATAAGATTTTAATCTGCTCAATAAAATTTGGCATGTTCATTCTGCATACAAGAAGTCCTCTAGCAATTTAATTTGCTTCTTTCCTTGAGTGATCTGAGCTGTTAGTAGTCCTTCTGGAAGAATAATGTTGTTTTATAAACAAAACACTTGTAAACAAAATAATTTATTGTTCTTTTCAGATTTACCTGGACTGCAGTGTACACAGTACATTGAAGGACTGCAGAGGGAAGCACAACAAGCTCTAAATGAACATGTCAGACTCATTCACAGAGGTGATGAAGCCAGATTTGCCAAGCTGAATGTTGTTCTATCCTTGTTAAGATCTATTAATGCTAATGTGATTGCCGAATTATTCTTCAGGCCCATCATTGGAGCGGTGAACATGGATGATATGCTTTTGGAAATGCTTTGTGCAAAGTTATAAAGGTGTGTAAAATAATGAAAGTAAGTCCAGTGCAAACGAAGCCCTAGAGCAGAATAGTGTAAAGTATTGTAAATAAACTAACTTATTGTTTTTACATAGATAGTATTTTTGTATTCCATAATAAAATATTCTTCAAGTTCTGAAATTAATTTTTATTAAAGAATGGTTTTGGAATAACATTATGGTCATCAAAACAAGCCTTAAGGTTGTGGAGAGTGTTCATATCCAAAGTCGTCAGGCTATTCTTTTACCATATCTGTGAATAAAGAACACACTTACTGTATTGTACTTTCAAGATGAGTAATCCCTGTTTTTTCAAAATAAACAGCAGTCTAGGTTAACATTTTAAGCATAATTGGCAGTCAGAATGGTGGAATAAACAAATAATTTACTTTGCATATTCCAGTTATATTAGAATGAGATACTATAGCAACCATTCTGCTCATAGTTGAAATAATGGCTCTATCAAAGGCTTACTGGCAGTGAGCTACTTCTGTTGAATTTAGCAGAGTTGAAGTCTATGAAAATTAAATACCTAGGATTTTCTTTGATATGGGGAAGATGTGTTAGGGAAATTTTGAGGCTTAATGAACCTCAAAGTACCTTCATGAACTCTAATATTTGCAGTAAAACATTCTATTCAATGCACATTGGGATCCAGGGGAATAAAAAAACCCTACTGCCCAAAACAAAAAACAAACAAACCAAAATGCTTCTAAATGTATCCAAACAGCAAATGCTAATTAGCATCAGGAGAATGGGGTGGGGGGGACTCCACACTTCTCTCTGCTTTTCATGTAGGTAACTGCTAGCTGTGATTTCCACAGTCAGACTCTTCAGGCTACTTATTCCTAAAGAAAAACAAAACTACTGTGCTGAAACATGGTGTAACACTGCTACACCCATCACAATTTGTCAGCTGGCATGATGATGTCTTAATTAAGCATTGAGCTTAATACCTTTTTTTCCCCCTTGTTTTGGGATTGATCCTTTCTTTTAAAGTAGTTGTGGGTATTTTGGAAAAATAAATAAAAATCCTACTTTAAAAATAAAAACAGAAAGGGAAAGTCAGTTATTTAAGGGGAATTTGTTTCATGTTTTGCTTTCTTTTTATGCAATTTCCTAAACTTTCCCCTGGGGAATATTGGTAAAAAATGGATAGTCAAATGTGATGGTGTTCCCAAAGTAAAAGATATCAGTAACTCCGTGTACTGTTCACACATGTATTAACCACTAGCAACAGGTGTTTTTAAAAACACAATTAATAAAGTTGAAGCAGTTACTATGCCTAATAGGAGGTGTGCAGGGGAAAAGAACAAGTCTGAAGAGCTTTCTTTTGCTGCCACCTTGCGCAAAGCACAATCACAGCTCCCATATACTAAGATAAGGATCCGGGGGACTCTTGTTGGCTTGTACCTACCCAGATAAAACTTAGGGGCACAAGTTCATCCACAAATATTATCAGTGAAATTTGCATTGCTGTGGCAATAAGAATCTCCTCGTGGACTAGGACATTGTCACTGAGCAAACAAAACAGAGCAAGAAATACAACCCCCATTCTGAAAATCAATGCACACTGCTCTGGTGTTCACATAACTCTGTGTGGGGTTGTGTGCCATGGGGAGATCCCAAAATACTCAGAAGAAATAAAAATATATAAGTAAAGTGAACTTCACTGCCAGTCCAGACTTCAGAGGAGTTCAGATCATAGAGCAGGCTTAGTCTTCATGTTAAGTTATTCCTTTTATGTGTACATGCACATATACAACAAATACAAACATCTACATATGAATAATATTTATTGTGTATGTATAAGTGGTCTGTGAGTTTGCAATAGCTTCTAAGCTTACCTAATGTCTCTGTAGCATAAATATATGTATGTTTCCCTCTTTTCTGTAAACAGTATATGAGCTTACAGTAGTTTGCTTTCAGGGATGCCAGACAAAGAAACCCCTTTCCAGAAAAGCACAAAGCATGATGGTAAAACATTAAAACAGTGGTTAGTGGCAGATGATAAATCTTGGGTAAGGACTGAAAAAATCTCCAGCAGCTTCCAATTAGAATAACTTCATCACCACTGAGAATTTGTTAATATGCACACTAGTGTGCAGACTTTTCTGCTAAGTGGCAGAGGAGACTTTTTGGCAGTACTCCTAGCAATTAAATGTAATAGCTGAACCTTGATCACAGGCCAGCATTTTCAGCTGAACAGTCACCTTGAGACAGTTTGGGTCTATTGTGCCACTAAATATGAAAGTTTTGATGACTCAGGGGGATCTGCTTACATCACCAGGTTTGATCTCTGAACAATTTCTGTATTCTGCTCAATTTCATGAAGTTGTCATGAAAAATGTGCACAACGAGTCCACATTGAGCTGTACTGTATCATATTTCTCTTGGACCAGTAATACTGGTTGTCATTTAGCTGTTGTCTATTTTAATGGAAGCACCTGGGAACAGTAAGTAGGGATTCTGAATGGAAAACCAAATTTATTAAGGCTTTTTTTGCAGAGAACTGGCAAAAAAAAAAAATGTCTCTTCATAGGTCAGAGGAAGAGAAATGAAAAAGCAAGATATTAAAAAAGATACTTGTAGGAGGAACTGACCTGAAGACTTGAGATAACTATACAAGAATGGGAGAGAAGAGATTGGTGGCGTTCTGGAACAGAGTGGGGAAGGCTCTGATTTTAGTGTGGGGACAGTGTGCCAAGTGCTGAGTAGGCGCAGTTGGAGACAGATTGTAACTCACAAAACAAGGCATAGATTGAGCATAAAGGTCCCAGTGGAAGGATTCTCTGTCAAGTCCAGAAAATTTGCAGAGCAAGAAGAACCAACCCCAGAAGCTGACACAGAGGAGTACACAGGGATCCTCACTAACCCACTGGCACAGGTGGCCTGTTCCCTTCCACTGGTGGTGCTGTTGAAGAACGGGCCATACTGGCAGCTGAGCAGGGGTGAAGAGACAGCTGCTCAGCGTTTACCAGCAGATGCTGCTCACAGAATTAAGCAAAACTACTCAGTTGTGCCAGACCTTTAACCTCAGGTGTTCTACAGCACATTTTCGTACTGGGTAGGAGGAGTACTGAGCTAGATCTTTTTCTGTCCCTCCTCTGTCCTGTGCATGGTGGGTGAACTCTGACTCAGATAGTCTACATGGCCAGGGTCAGTGCTGTGACACAAGAGGTGATCTTTCTGGATATCCTGAGCAGCATGGGTAGGACAACCTGCTGGAGGTCTCTGGGAAACAGGGGAGAAGGGAAAGTTGCATATAGGAGAAAGATGTTTCCATGGTAATGTAGCCTTTACTAGAAGGAGTGGGGTGGTCAAGACCCTTTTGCAGCTTCAGGTGGTGTGTGAGACCTCTGTCAGCTACCCAGGACTCCTGAGGAAGGTAAGTTCTGCCTCCAGCCCTGTGTGTTGCTGAGCAGTGCTGCACTGTGCTGCGAGTGCTGTGCTGTCAGAGGCAGTGCAACCTTGCTCCTCACACTCTTAAATGTACCAGTAAAGGCTGCTTTTCACTTCAGATACCAACATGACTTCTGAGTGTTTTTTCACAATTTCTCTGTTTGCTTTCTATCCCTGTCATTTGGCACATGAATCTCCTCAGGAAGATCTTTTTTTTTTTTTCTTTTCAGCCCTCTGGGGTGTTAGAGATCTTTTAACTAAGAGGAGCCTCCCAAGCAGTTTAATCCTGCAATCCCCACAGTGATTGTCTCAGAGATGCAATGCTGTACAAAATGCCATTCCCACTACCTCAGCATAGATGTCCATTGCTCTTGGTCACATCTGTGACATCAGCAGTCCAGACACTAGCTTCTCACCACAAAGGACCATGTAGCAGAGGCTACTGCTGCTTGATATCCTTTTCCCTGAAGAGATCTTAGAAGGGATAATTTAGAAACCAACTTGCATTTTCAATTATATGATTATGAGTTTCTATTAGGTAAGAAAAAGCATAGCATTTATTTATCATCTTACTTTCCTCAGTGTAATATATAACCTTTGTTTTGATAATAGTTTCCTTTAAACTTTGCAGTGTTTTGCTATTCTGGGTAGGCAGTGAATGCCTAATGACTAATAAGTAGCAACTTCCTTACCAAAGGTGTGATTGTGCAACTTAAATTTTCTTGTTTTGAATTGGCCTCATATAGTGGCTTTAATCTATGAAACTGTCAGTTATTTTCATGTCTTCTCAAAGACAGAACTTATTCCTCTAGTGGACCTTCTGGGCAACGCAATATATGGCAAAAATTAAAATAAAATAAAATAAAATACTAAAATGTCAGAAAGCCAGTAGGTGGTCTCTCTCTCCATCGCTGAAAAAACAGTGTAAGCAAATATTTTATCAAGACATTTTTAAATTTTGAGATCTGCAAATACATATTGCTTTAGGACTTGTAATATTTATTTTAAATTATGGATGTCTAGTATTTTAAATCTGGAATGTACACAAGTGAGATTCAATAGCTGAAACAACTAGTGACTGGCAGAGGAACTTTGACAAAAATGTCCTCAAATCCACAGGCATCATGAGGTCACAGGGCTATAACTTGTTAGCTCTATGCAAATCCACAAATCATTCATGTTGTTGATATAAATCATGTTGTTGATGTAAATCAGCAGTCATGTCATTGCTTGTGTCAGTAATGAAATCTGCCCAGATTCCATTACATATTCACAGGGTGCCAAGATGTAGGTAAATAACCACAAAAGTGTTATACAAACATACATGATACATAGACTATTTTGTTGTTGTATTTTGTTGTGTATACTTAGATTATTTACTTATTTTGTGTCAGGGAAATTACACTAATTTCAGGCTCAGAAAAAAAAGCATGTTTTTTACTGTATATACACACTATATACTGTTTTGTCACATGGGATTAATTTCACCTTGCTTAAACTGAAAATTCAACATCCAATCTGGTGGGGATGTCAAGGCTCTGCAGAGGATGGAAAGGCACAAAAACAAGCTGCTGTTTGAACCCAGCACCCCTGTTTTAAAGTGGCATCAAAGATTTGTATTTTGCAGAATAAGACTAGATTCACGTTACACACTGAACTGTCAATCACTACAGTTTGGTAAAATCAAACCTTGGAGTCACTCTCACTTCTGGCAAACCATTACCCATCTTCTCTCAGCTGAGACTCTATTGAAGCATCTCACATATACACATGCCCATACACACATACACAGATGTAGTAAAATATAGCAGGACAATTCATATCCTCTTTTTCTAGTGGGACTGCATTAATAGAAATAAGAAAAAAGTCAGTAAAGCCTGCAAGAGTTGAAAAAGTGGTATTTAGAAAAAAATAAATCTTTATACGTATATCTACGTTCATGCTAGGAGCAGGCCTGCTGCTCCAAGGTTTATGTTCACCAGTATCTGACATCTTTAAATAAAAATTAGTTAAAGAAAACAAATCCATTTCTCAAAGAAAGAGAGAATACAATTTATTTTGTCTCAGTTGTGTCAGATCTTCTTTTCAACTTTGAAACTGAAATGAGCAGGTAGGATGAAGTGATCAAATGACCAAAATAATCAGTACTGGAATGAGGTTTTTTTTTTGTTACCTGTTTGCTTGTTTTTTCCTTTTCACATGTTATCCTTACCAGATCAGGGAAACGTTGGAATAGATGTGACTCTTGCCTTCAAAAGCTTGTAATTTATCAGACAGCAATCATCCAGAGTGCCACTCCTTGTCAAGGACTCTGGTGTCCTGAGGAACCAGAGCTGGAGAAGAACTCTGTGCTGGTTTAAAGATAAACCAGCAGGAGGAATGAATCCAGTTCACAAACAGATTATAAATCAGAATTATAATTTAGTGAAAAAAAAAAAAAAATCACTATCAGTACAAGGGTACA
>VXBX01000810.1:133921-164324 GCA_013400415.1 Scytalopus superciliaris | reverse complement strand
AACCTTCGCCGCCGGCCCAGGCAAACAGCCCTTGGAGCAGGCCTTGCCTAACATGGATAAGCTAGGCCTAAACACCGAGAGCCTGTCAGCGTGCAAGCCTGTGAAGGAAAAGAAAGCAAAAAAGAGAACAAGAACACCTCCCCCTTCAGCTTATATACACCTGATTACGTAAAGAAATGGGATGGAATACTTCCTAGATTTTGACCCTGGTTACCAAGGAAGGCCTACAAAAAACAACCCATCACAGGTGGAAATCCTACTTTTCAATCAACAGACTCAAATAAAGCAAAGAGAACAAAATCCTATTGCATGCATCCCATTGCATCAGGTGGGATCTGAGCTTATCTGAGCTGGGAACATCAGCTTGTTCCCAAACAAGATGTAATGACTGAGAAAACGTTTATAGCCTGTAATTTATCAGTTATTTCTATCTAATTTCCCGACAAGCTAAACAGTGCAGAAATTGAGGAATTTAAGAATGATGCCTAAGTGGAGTCTGATAAAGAAGTCCCAAAACTCTAGAAGTTACCACTTTTAAACTGATTTGCAACAGCTTCTTTGTATCATTTGTGTGATTTTGAGTTGTGAACAGTAAACTTTCATCTGCACTTGCTATGGACAAATTATTACAGCCCGGTTAACAGGCAGTAACTTTAAGCTAAGGTAGGTAACCATACAGCTGAAGTCTAAGACACTTAGTGGGAATCAGGTGGAACACGTAATTCTATCTAGACATTCTGCTCAGAAACAGCTTAGGCAAGGAGTCCAGCTCAATTAGAAGTGTGTCCTCCTGTGACCAAATGCACACCCTGGCCCAGCTCTGCTCTGGGGTGAAACCACAGCATGGGTGCCAGCAGCTTGCTCTCTCAGCTCTCTTCCTCCCTATCTCACAGTGTTTTGGTTTTTCTAGGAAGTATTTCAGGCATGTGGGCAGAAAGGGAGTTGTGACTCCCAGGTAGGCAGCTGATCTGGACAACTACACACACTGCAGCCTGCCCTGCTTACTTGAAATGCATCATGGAAGTTGCAGATGCTCCTTTTCTCAGCACTGGACAATTCATGTTTCTCTTATCTGTGTGTTTCACTTCTTGTCACTACCTTGCATGATGGGACAAATATTTGGAAGCATTTTCTACCTTATTTATTGGACATAAAGCAATTACTGATAGCATGAAGTAGGCACTGCTTACTTGATTTTGCCTGGCTCACAAAGAGTCCAGTATGTTTCCTTAACATAAACCATAGAAGGGTAATTCAGCAAAGAATCCCTTTTTCCATCAGTTATTTTATGACAGAACAGTAAAGATGATAAGAAAAAGATATGAAGAAAAGCAGTAAAGTTGAAACAGGTTATAAATTATACTGGGTGTATATTCTGTTCTTCTAAACAGTCATATGGATGGAAGGAATTTCATGTAATCATCTAATCCATTCGCCTGTCCTGACAAGATGAATTATATACTATGTCATACCTGAGAAGAGTTTGGCTAACCTGTCTTTAAAAGTTTCAGTGATGGGGTCTCTAAGATACCCCCATTCAGTCTGTTTTTGTGTCAAATTTTGTTAAAATTCTAAAGCTGTCCAGGCGTCTGAGCTGACACTTCTATGGTGTAACATAATCACCCTTTTTGTTAATTTATTCACCAGTCACATGGATAAACTTTGTGGTAGAAGACCCTTGCATATTTGAAGGTTATTAGTCTTAAATTCCATGGAAAACTACTTTCAAGGATTCTTTCAACTACCCATGTTCCCTTGACATCTTATCTCCTCTACACACCCATTTGGCCAGCATCTTTCCTGAACTGTAACTCCCAGATTTTCTAGTGGAATAGAGGAAAATATAACTTAGGAATTATAGCCCTCTCTGATCAATTTATTCTGTCATCTCTTTTTAAAATAGAACAGTGAATCCTTTATAGACATTTTTATGCATATTTCTTTCATATCACAATAGCGCTTCCCAATAGTCAATAATCACAGTTAAAACATATTTTCCAGCTTTAGTTCTAAACACTCTGTAGAGATACAAATTGTATTTTAAAAAATTGGAACACTTTTCTAACTTCATGGTTGTAGTATTTGTTGTTAAATGCAAATATATTTGAAATATCTCTTGGATTTTGTTTTTTAAGATGGTCTTGACACTTGTGAAATTTAAAAATAAGACCAGTCTAAACACTTAGAAATTTCCTAGAGAGACTGGTTTTAAAATGTCATGGTAGGTGGATGAACTTGGGGGATGGGTACTTTTCAGTGACTGATTGCCCTGATTCTACGAAATGCAGTTCATTACAACATCAGCATATGCGATTGTCTCAATGACCATTATTATAGTTCCTCAAGGGGAATGGGTTCCATTTTACAGTGGATTTTAGTTTACTTATTTAAACTGTCTTAAACAATAGAAAGGAAAGAAAAGAGGAAAAGCAACTAAGTGCTTGTGTAACACAGCAGTTCTGATGAAATTAATATGCACAGAATATAGGAAAAGAGCTAATCTTGTTTGCAACATGCCCAAAGAACAGTGCTTTACATCAAAAGTTAAACACTATCATTACTGCAGATCTTTTACTTCTCAAATAACACAGGCTTTTACAAATCAGAAATTTTGCTAGTGAAGAGGAAAAATGAAATAAAATGAAAAGAAAGCAGAAAGATTAAAGGAGCATATGATGGCTGCTATGGAGCCTGGCAAAATCTGCAACACAGCAGGTCTTTCTGTGTCTGCTGTGCCATATTCTGTCAAAAGCAGTTCCCAAATGTGGTGAAGGAAATGTTAACGTTTCTAATCTGGGAAACATTCAGTGGTGCCATCTCAGTTTCATCAAAAGCCTGCAATAAAATACATCCAGAACACTTTCTCTCATGAAAGCTTAGTGAAACACAGATGTTGCTGCTCCATATTTTCCCAGAGACCCTCATCGACATCTTTCTCAGAGAGTCTGGGCTTCCCATAACCCCATCATTGCCTCTAACAGCAGCCTGCCATTTCCATCAACATTTTGCTCTGTAGAATTGCTGTTATCGTGCAACATTGTGCTTTTCTGCACATTAAACTGGTTAGAACTGAGGCAGTAGAAACGTATCATTGCTATTGCTGGGGAAGAAAGCAGATGCTGTTCATATGCATACTATGAAATGAGAAGAAAGAACCCCAGCTGAAGCCTGTTTCAAAACTTCCTTATAGAAATGTGAAAAAAACACAGCCCAAAAGGCAAGGAAATTACACTAATCAATATTCACCTTAAGCCTCTGAAAGAATGGCTGGGATTCATGCTGACATTACCAAAAGCTTTCTTTCTTGCTCATGTACTTTTCAATAAAGGCTTATTTTCTCTCTCCCTCTTGAGACTGGAATAGCCAATTAAGGTTTTTAAACATCTATGGATTTTTTTTCAGTAATCTGCAGAGTGAATATAAATCATCTTCTATATCTTACAGTGCTGCTTCATGAAAGTCAGCAGTTTTAGCTATTTTGTTCTATGACATCCTTCAATTTTCCTTAAAACATGATTTTTAAAATCTCTATTGAAGTTTTTTTTTTTTTTTCTTAGCTAAAATAGTTTTCTCCCTCAAAATATTTTGCATATGAATATTGGTATGATTCCTGTTGAACCTTTTCCAGTACTATCATAGGCACATGGATTCTTATAAGTTTTGTGTAACTAAGCAAGTGTTCATTAAGGTTTTAGTTCAGAAGAGCAATCACTTCTTGCACACGGAGCTTAGAAAGCTAGACATATAAGCAGTCTTTGTAACTTGAAAAACCTTCTTCCGTTTGTAATTCAGCTGTCTGACATTTCATAACCTAACACCTAAGTGGCAGGATGTATTAAGATATATTGTTGTATTTGAGTAGTTTTAATGGGGAATTTTAAGTGTGCACATTAAGTTCACCAGCACTGATTGAGAATCTCACAGCTATCATGGTGATCAGCGGGCTCTCAGGGTAGGCATTGCTTCTGATAAGTAAAATAAATATGTCTTGTCAAAGGAAAGACCTCCAATCAGAAAGTTAAGCAGCCGACCTGCTCAGACTTGTTAAAAACTGGTGTTCATTCTGTTGGAGGAATTTGGATAAAGTATATCATGCCGGATCTGACAGCTTGAGGAAGGCAAGGCTGCTGCCACTCTGTGTCCTCAGGTACAACTGATAACAAGGCTGAAAAACTATTCCCAGCAGGCACAGAGCACATCCGTGCACCCCACTTATACAGACAGATGGCTGGTGGTGCAGAGAATGGGCAGACATCCAGGACATTCCCAGAGCATAGGCAGCACCAATATCTATGTCCTGCTCCCCTCTCTGGTGGGCAGGACAGCAGACCATTAGTGTGGGTACAGGTGTATGCACACACAAGGTGCATCCATCCAGCAGCTAGGCTGGCTCAGTCTCCCCAGCTAAGGGCACCTGGACATATGAGCTCTCAAGGCTGCAGGCCCCACTCCAGCTCCCGGCACCACCCATTCACATACAGGCAGACAGACAGAAACACACAGAGAAGGCAAAGAACCCCTTCCTGGAAAGCAGTTGAAGGTAAATTTTAATGAGTAGACAGGCAGATTATGATGATCAAGAGCAAGACAGGGTCAGACAACTGCACTGACTAGACCTTGCTTGTGTGTTAATGAACACTATTGCTCCCTTATCTCTCCATTTGTTCCTCCCCAAATTCACCAAATCTGTTCCTCTTTCTCATCTTTGATGCCTCCCTTAAACATCCCGTAGTAAATCCTGTGCAATCCTAAATGTTCTTCCCCTGCATCCCATGATGCATCCCACCCCCAGACAACAACCAACTTTAATCCAAAGGGTGATTCAGAGAGTTGCTCCCAAGAACTTATGGTGACAGTTTTCACATGTGGACACTGGGGCTGAGGCTCTACTGGGGCAGCCCTGGGAAGGGTCCTTTAATTTGAATCTTCAATTGAGGTTCCCCCCTGCCAGATGTTGCACCTCCGTGCTCCTCTGATCTGATGGGTTTCGGGGTGGGTCTGGCATTGTCTGAGCAGGCTTTGCTTGAGCTCTCCCTGCTCTGTTGTCTCTCTGAGCTCCTTCCTAGGTGTGTAGGTGAGCTTTTATCATATAACCTACAACATTCATTTTGTCTTGTAAATTCAGGGACCAAAAATTCAGTAAGACTGAAAAAAAAAATCTTTCAGCTGTAAGACAATAAAAGAGATAGCCCATCTTAAGCCCCTGCTTTCTAGGACAAATGTGACATAGTCTGTGTTTTTGTTTTAGTGATATATGATAGCTGTGGCCATTCTATTACAAATATAATTTGCATGGTTGCCTGCTTTATCTCTCATCTTTCCAAATGCATTTCCACCACTTCAGAAAAGGGTTTTTTTTTCTGTATTTCTTTGAAGAAGTTCAGGATGATAACATCTCAACAAAATTTTGGTAGATCATAGATAAATTCATCACCAAAATTACATCAGTTATCATCCTGTCTACATTTGTTAGTTTTGGGGGTGGGTTACTGAGGAAATGTGATGATGGTGTGTCAATGGGTGCCAAGGCAGCTTTTGATTCCTAAGAACTTCATTAAAGTAATATTCCTCTATGTAACTTTACAATGTCATCCTTACTTCATTCATTATATTCTGTCCAACACATTTTACCTGCAACCAATCTGAAGCAGAAAAAATTCAACAATCCACTGTGTAATTACAAAGCAGCATCATTAGGTTAGCAAATTCAGGCTAAGATGAGGCTCTTAGTCAGTACACATTCATGCAGTTCCACTGATTTTTCTACAGGCTAGAGAAGTAACTTGAGCAGAACTTGGCCTATGGTATGACTGACATTTCACACAGCCATGGTGCCACTTCACTCACCCCCCTATCCCTAGCAGTACTGATGCATAGCTTCTGAGCATCAAACTCTCTTTCCAGCTTCCTTGCACAGTTCTGGTGTAAGAGAACTCAGTAAAAACCTCCTTCATGTTTGAAGATCTTAACAGAGTTTTCCAAATGGCAAATGTGTTACAAGTGGATCTGGGAGACACCCACCCCAGATTGCAAAGTACTGCTAAAACCAATGGGTAAGAAATGCTGTCAAGTACCTGAAAAAGTCCTTTTCTACTCTGCCTCAGAGCATTCTGTATTAGTTCTTGTTCAACATTGTGTTCAGTGGGTGAGCAAAGGCTTCATAGAGTAGTAAGCTGTAAGTCCTGTAATATTTATCTGCGTAACATGCTGAAACTGTTCCTAGCTGCAGTGCAGCTTGGACTTGTACCTTAAGTCCTCCGGGACAACGGAAACAGCAATTTCAAAAATAAATCTTGACTCAAACTGCAAAATCAGGGATAATTTGAAGAGATCATAGAGATTATCTATCAAAGTAACAGTCCTAAAGAGTTTCTCAACATATATGTATAAATGTATTTATCTTTTTTGCAGCCGGTGGTGACTACTACCCAGAAAAAACCCCCTTTCTGCTAGTACAGATAGCCTCAACTAATTCTTTGCAACATGCAGTCAAAGCTGTTTTATATTGACAACAGCTCTAACTTTGCTCCTTTTGAAAGTGAAATGGGAAAAAGCAGACTATGTGCTAGAATTGCTTGAGCTGGAAGCTAGACATAAGTAGCAGAGAACATATAATAGGATTTTCAACTGATAAGGAACTTGATCTTAACTCTTATCTTCAAAGGAAATACCTCTAACAAACTGGCATTTTCTACCATGGTGAAAGGCAGGGATGTAAGGAACAGACCCGAGGGAAGCATACTGCTTAGTGAGTTACCAACACCTACACACTGCAGCATTTCGATTTTTTTGGAAGCTTCTCACCCAGATACTATCCAGCCCCATCTGTGCTCAGCTTGAGAGCTCTGCTGTAGCCAGAGCTCAAAGCTGCAGGCCAAATTGGAGATGCATGAACTGATCAAAATTTCCTCTAATCCTACCTCAAGAATAAGTGACTGAAATAAATTCCATCAACTCTATACATTTGCAGCACTGCCCCTGACACATTCAAGCTGATTGGCTTATTGCCATAATGGTTTCCGAAATATACTGCACTATAAATGCATGAGTTCTTCACAGCAGCACATTGCAATCAAAATTCCTACACATCTACACCTGCTATTATTTAAATCACTCACTGCAACTCCATTGAACGTGGCACTTTATTACAATGGATGCTCAGCAAGAAAATCAAATAGAAAAGGACAAAGGGATAAAATTGCAAGAAAATGAGAGCGCATAATCAAAGGAAAAAATATATATAACACTTTGTGACTTCCACTTTTATCCTCATGATATTAAATCATTCTCTTCTAATCAGTAAGGAAGAATTTGAATGACTAAGAAGGCTAAATGAAAGTTTACAATGCTGAAGTAGACACTAACTGGTGAAAAAAATCATGACAGCTTAAAAAGCGTGATCAAGCCTTCCAGCAAATTCAGCATAACTAAGATTTCAAACCAAGTGACTAAAGGTGTCCAAAAGGAATTCCAAATAAGTTTAATACATTTTTTCTTTTTTTGCTCATAACTTGGAGCACTATGCAAATCACACTCTGCCTCTAGAGAGGGAGAATATATTCAAAAATATGATGTATATCAACTGTATTTTTCAGGGCTACACAGTCAAGTGTCTCTATGGGCCCATTCAGCAATCCAGCTGCACGAAATCTTCTGCATCTAGAGGTAGCACAGGCTTGCAGCTCAATTGATGCTTCTCAGTTTTTTCCTAATATTTGGGCCCTGGTGGCTTCCTTTCTTTAGATGGAGCTTCTCAGTCAGAAGAGCTAAGTCCTCTCAGAATGTGCAGTTCTATCAATACTAAAGGTACAGAAATTGTGTGCATTTGATAGTAATTTTGTTCAAAAGGACATCTATTAACTTTTTTGATAGTCAAGCATCCTTCTCAAAGTCACTGAAACAAGATCCATTTTTTTTCAAGTCACTTGTCTAGCTTTGTCTTTTACTTTACATTTGAACTTTGATGGGCACCAATATGAAGTACAAAGATGTAGGATTAGCTGATAGACATAATTCTTCCCCTCTAGCCTCAGTGATCTGCTTTGTAGATTGTGTAAAGAAAAGTTCTGTGTTTGATTTCAACTCAAAACAAAGAAAAATTTGAAATTCTCTGCGAAACAGAATTTCCCTAATTTGTACAGCTTTACCATTAGACTTTTCTTTCATTAACTGTGGGTAAAATATTTGGACTAATCTGGAAAGTATTTTCTATTGGATATTTTCTCTTGTCTAATAACTCTTCAGTTAGCCAATATATTACCTTACCTTGGCTTCTCTCAGGCATTGTGATCTTGGAAAAAACTCCTCAAAGTCCCATAGTAAAAGAAATTATTTAGTTTAAAACTCAGAGCGATAAGGTTTCCGTTGGCATATTAATACTTAACAACCAACTTTATGCTGTCTATTCAAAGTCCATTTGACTGTGCTGTTTTCTATTTAACTACCCAGTTGTTTTCTTAAAAAAAAAAAAAATAAAAAAAAATCTAATTTCAGTGGTCTCCTTACACTGGCTAGCAGAGAACTGGATGACTGTGTAATAACCTGCTGTATGCCTTTTTCTTTTCTACTTTCACCTCCCTTGTTTATGAATCCATCTATGTTCTCAGATATATAATAGGAACAAATTCTTTCCTGATATCTTTATCACTATTAGGCTGCTAAGCCATTTTCATTGACTGTTCTTGAAGACTAAAGGATCAGCATCACTTGATGTCTGTGTTATAAGTCTTAGGCTGAAAGGGCTAAAGCTCAAGATTTTGTACATTAAGAAAAATGATTTGTTCCTCTCTGGAGAGCAAATGCAAACAGCATAATGTGTCAGACACCATCTCAGTTACTAAATATAAATTGTTTCTGTACCACATACAAACTGTTCTGTATCTCAGTCCTTTCCAGCTCTTTCTCTATAGGCAATCTTTATGGTCTTGTTATTCACAGATTAAATTGCAGGCATTAAGGTCTCTATAATGTCAAGTAATCAATTTGAAAACTGAAATACATCTCAGTTTTAGTTTTAGCCTCTCTCCAGGAGCTGAAGTTATGCTGAAGTTATAGTAAAAAAAAAAAAAAAGTGACAAGTTGTTCTATTGTCTTTGTATTTGGTAAAATCTTTGCTGTATTTATTTCCCCCCAGCTCTCACTTGTGAGTGGATCCAATACTTGGCATCTGAATTGTTTAAACTTTGCCATGAAAAAAAGTGATATTACTACTTGAACAAATAGAATTTGTGACTTGGCAATAAAAACCGGCTGTAACTAAGCTCTACAGATTGCTAAACATCATTTGAATTATGCATGTAAACTTTATGGATCAACCTATCAACTGATCGTCTACTTTTTGTCTTTTGATGCATATTAATTTTATGCACTACTGCTTCAGCTGCTCTTTCATTAGAATGCTTACTGCTGTTTAAGGTATATTACTTTGCAACAAAAATAAAAGATATTACCAGCTCAGATTTTTTCCCCCTTCAGCATTGTAACCCGTGTAAAATTTATTTCCTTAAAAATTAAATACAAGAAGATAATGACTACAGTGTTGTAACTTTTGTGATTATGCAGATATATTGTTTCTTTTACTTAAAAGTTTTAAAAAATTATTTAAAAAAACCAATGGTGGAAAAAATCCAAGATATCCTTTTTAGGTTATGTTCTGAATACTATTTTATAAAGGTGGGTGGTAGTGATAAAGTTGGAACCAACAGAATTTTCTTCAGTAAGGGAACACATGAACGTAAATATGTCACTCAGAGTTCTGGATTTTTTAGGCCTAAGGGAGAATTAAATTAGATATATGGAAATCATATATATAGACATACCCTACTCAAATAAAATTGACCCCCAAGCTATCCTCAGACTACTTTAAAATATCTGCAGTTTTTGAAGTGATATTTCAAGAAATAAGTAATTTTGCTTTGCACCTAAAAACGGTCTTGTTTGTCTCAATTTTTTGTTGGATGTGCAGTCCTATTTTCAAAAAAAGATGTTATCTAAGTGCCTCTATGCCTTTATGCAGCATAAGAGTAAGGTCATACTTAGCAACATTGTTTGGACTGGGAGCTAACATTTGAAAGGGAATTTCCCAGTCGCTCCTGTTTACTGTACCTTGGCACACACTGTGGAAAGGTCCCTTCAGAAGAAATTAAGCTGGGAGGGGAGTTCAGGTACTTGCAGGCAACCAGTCCATGGGACTAGACTGGAGCTGGTTCAATGTAAAATAGGTCTTCAGTACAATGTTTCACTCTACAGGTCCTCCTGTCCTGCTCTACTTCTGTGTAGGGCTGGTCTTTGGCCCTGCTGTGTCCTAACTTCTGCAGTTTTGCTGCAGTTCTGGAGCCCTGATTCTTTCCTGACACTAGTTGGGAAAACCAAACAGAACCAAACCTGGTGATAATTGGTTAGGGTAATGCTTTACTAAATCTCCTGTGAAAAAGCCAACATTTCATGCACTCATTGGTCATAGAGATTATTTCACTCTCTCAGCTCTCATTTTGAGGCCACACCAAGGAAAAGGAGAATGAAAGTTCCTTTGATATTTGTTATGCCCATTTTGTGAGAAATGGAAGACCCTCTTTGCCCCTTTCCTTTCCTACTGCTTTCTCAGAGTGAGTGCACCGAACACTTCTTGCAGTTGATAACTTCAATAATCCCCACAACATTATGGTCCATCTGGCCTTGTAAACATCCTGGTCCAAAGCACTTGCAAATTTTCTCCTTTATTATGGGTATAATTTATTCTGTCCTTAGGATGATGGATGGAAGCTGACGCTTCCAAGTGACAAACCTACATGTCCACAGGGAAACACGATTGCAGTCTACATAATGAGATGACATCTATATTTACATGATTTCCATAAGAAATTAAAAGAGAGAACTATCAGCTACATAAAATACATAAATGAGGCATGTAATCTGGAAATCTGAGATAACCCGAGGGAAGGAGGGAGGGAATGAAACTATCTGTAGTTGAGTACAACCAGTTTTGGGAGTTGCAGGACAGGTGTGGATGTGGATCAGGTCAGTAGTCACCTACAGATCACTCCACATTGGCCAGAGTGGACAGGTAACAGTGGTTCCTAAGTGGTTCCCTAAGAGGTCCACTAAAGGTCACATAGGCTCCCAGATCAAGGGAAAGTGACTTTTCTGTGGCATATTGAGGCTAAAGATCCTGGAAGAAGTGAAAAAAGCCCTAAACCAAAATCCTTTTGAAAACTGTTTTGTTTTGATAGTTATTCATAAAGCAAATAGTTCCCTGTATTGCATCTACTTCCCTTAAAATATTAGGTATATTCTTACAAATGGAAGAAGATATGCTGTTACCATCAGAGAGACTGAAGGTATGAGGGGCATCTTGTTAAATACAATCACTATCCTCAGAGGAAATTTGTTGTATTTTAGTGTCAGGTTTTTTCTCAAGCAGTGCAATTTGTCCCAAGGAAGTTTTTTTTTTTTCCTAAGCAATATTTTGTGACTGCTGTTTTCCTTAATTCAGTGGAACCCTAAATTTCATGGAAGTGTGCCTTTTCCCTTTCACTTGAAATACTAGGAAACAGGTATCATAGTCTGTTTCAGAAAAAATGAGCAAATTAGAGGGCTGTTCATTTGAAAAAAAGAGTATTTATTTTAAAATATAATATTTTACATTTTTGAAAAGAAACAGTTTTTAATTAGTAAACCAGTAAGGTATCTGAATTTTCTGTTGTGAGAAAAAAACTATACTTGAAATGTTCCTTTTTATTCCAATAACATTAATGAAAATGGGAAGAACAAAAGTAACGAAAGACACAGCAAATCAAGCTGCATGCCAGAATTAGGAATACTTTAGTTTTAATTCCCTGTCTTATTGTAAATTGCTCAAATGAATAAACCTGACATGAAATAGTCCTGTCATGGCTGCTTCAGACACAGGGCAATACCTCAGATACAGTTCATTAGATGACTGCCCTATGGAGTATTGTTTTTAAATTATCTAGAAAACATAGCTCTAAAATTTCAATCAGTTATTTCAAGATGAGCATATATATTTGTATACTTACGTTCACTTTCTATAAATACAAATATTTAATGCATTTATGTAAATATAACTATATTGCATTTATATAAAGTGATGTGCTTGCATATATTTACATTAATATGATACTCTTGCAGTAAATTTTTATTCTGGACTTAGTTTGGACTGCAATACTGTGAAAATAGTAACTGGCAGGAAGAGTAAAACAGCTGAGCTTCTTGTTTTTGTCTTCACAGCCCAGATCACATGCTGCTTCACTGTGATGAGAAGGTCTGGCCTCTCACAGGAGCACAGCTGCAGCACATCCCCTGTACCTCTTTTAATTGCTGAGGATATGCCAGGTCTTGTCCTCTCACTCTCATTAATGTCTGAGAACCCTGTTTTAGCTGCAGTGTAAATTTGGCTTTGTTTTCCTGCTGGAGCATCAAATACATATTACACCTCAGTGAAAAAGTGATGCAGGATGATGCCACTAAACACTTACTCTGCAAGCAAAGCTAGAACAGAACTTACCTCCTGTTTTGGGATTCTGAAACCATGCCATTTGTACACCCCCATCTGAAATTTTGATTCATATCTTGCTGATATGAGTTACCTTTCACAGCCAGCTGGGTCCCACAAAAATGCAGAAATGAGCTCACTGTCTACAGGTGTTTGCTGTATAAGTTTATATGAAGGGTAGAATAACACGGTTTTATAACACAGTTTTACTGCATAGTTCTGGTAAGGATCTACCAAATGGCACCTGTCTGCAGATCACCTGCTGAGGAATAGGATGCTTTAGTGTGTGTTCAAGCATTAGAGGAGGAGGTTGAGGGACACGTTTGAAATCTCTGCCTAAACTGTCTGAGGACTCGCTCTTGTTGGGCACCCATTTATTACCAATATCAAAGCCAGTATCTCTGTGTACGAGATACTGTGGTCTCAAGTCCCAGATCTAAATCCCACTGTCTTGCCCTCTTGCTGGTTTTCAGACACTAATATACCACCCTTAAGACACTAATTTTCTTGTAAGCTATCTGCAGCCTACTGAGAAAGTACAATGATCTTTGCAGCACTTGTAATAAAGAAAATAAAAATGCATTAAGAAGGTGGCAGGGGAGAGAACAGATCACTGCTTTTGGGAAGCACAATTAAACAGTCTTTCTTCTCCTGTGCTTTATTGTGCCAGACATGAAATGTGAAACTGGTAAAAACCGGGTTTTGTACCTCAGGCAGTGCTTTGAAAACTGAGCAGGTGAAAAAGTCACTGGGACCCTGCTGAAATACTGGGACAGGGGGCAGGAAAAGGGAGAATTCCAGTATCAACTTTTGACTGTACTTGAAGGCCCCATAAGGACAATTTTGAGATAAACAAACAAATAAACAAACATATCCGAAAACATTAAATTTTCTGGGGAACTGGTAAGAAATGCTCATTAGCATATGCTAATGAGAGTTTTGCAAGACACATGGGAACAACAATAGCAGCAGCACATCATACTGTTAAATAAATTGTTAAACCATCTTCTCATCCTCTGTTTATCTTTCTTGATGTTTTTAGGTGGCTTACCGCAGCAGTAAATAAGAATTCTGTATGCTCAGAAGGATAAAAAACATCTCTTTGAATTCCTAATCTTAAGAATATTTTTTAGTCTCTACAATAGTATTCAGGTGTTATTATTTGTCAAGCATCTATAAAAGACTCGACTCCTCACAGGCAACTATACAGATTTTATGCTCATTGCTGGCTTTAATCTATTTTGTGAGGTAGGCAGGACAATTTTTGCTTTGTATTAGCTTCCTAAATCCTCAGTATTTTTTTTTTTTCATTTGATTAATTATTCTCATATTTTTTTACAGACTTTCTAAGGAACAGTTATTGCAAAATATTATGAGTTATTTTATTGTTTTATATTATTGCCTTCCTTATAATTTTTTAGGGTAACTGAATACTTTTACTTTACCTCCAAGCTCTCCTGCTTATACTAGTAAGCTCTCCTTCCCCTTAGATACTGGCATTCCATACCTACTTTCTCAGTCTAAATATTTCATTAAAAAAAAAAATAAAAATCAGAAAGTATACATACTAGGAAAATTTTTGGAACTCAGTAAGTAAGCACTTCAGAACAGCATCAAATGTCATAATCTAACAGAAACTTAAAAACAGTTTACCATTTAGAAGGAAATGAATCAACCCAACCTATACGGCAGTCACCTTGCTGGCTGCTAAATTTACAAGACACCAATGAGAAAAGCACTCTGGGAAAATCAGTGTCAGAATACAAAGCCATACTAAAACATTTGGTGATACGTGCAGGAAGAACTAAAAGAGATGTTACTGGGGCAGACACAATGTGAGCTTGAGAAATTGAAAAATTTGACATGATTATGTCTCCTTGCTTTTAGGTGCTATTATGATTGTGTGGTAAGAAAGTCTAGACTACTTTAAATAACTTTTTTTTTTATTTACTTAAAATGTGGTAGCATAGTCTCTTGATTTAGTATATGAAACTTTCATTCAAATACAGGACATAAGTCCTTACTTACTTCACAATATGCTCAAATACAACATGAATAGTGCCTACTTAAATACTGTATCTACTCAAATACACTGCAAAATTGGATTTGTTTTCTGGTTTCTGCAAGAATCTCAAAATGATATTTAAGAGAGCAAAGCAATTTACGCCATTCTAATTAATTACCTTTTTATAATTAAAAAAAAATCATATATGTATACACTTTGCCATAATTAAGTGACTTAAAATCCTGATTTTGTCAATTGCAGCCATGACCCTGGAGATCTAACAGATGACACAAATGTGTCTAAATATTTTGGAGCATATTTGAAGAAATACAATAAACAAGGAAGGTAAATAAAACTGAATATTACTGTAACAAGCTTACTGCTTTTTCAGTAACAACAGAATTATAAAGAAAATTAACATTTCTTCTATCACCTGACTGAACCCTTTTTTTTCTGAATATTTCATTATTGGTTAATTATGACTGTATGGTTTTTATAGACTGTAATGCATAAAAGTATTTCATTACCTATTATTACATATATTTAATGAGTTCTCATTTTTGGCAGCCATAGATCCTCTAACTTTTCAGTTTTGTTGATCCACTATGCTTTGTCAAATTGCTGCCAAACACCTAATCTTCCAGAGAAAAATGTAAACAGTCTGCACTGTATATATCATTATCATATGAAGACTTCTATTTGTCAGTTGACCTATTATGCAGGCTTGCAAGATTCATTGGTAAATCATTTCACACAGTAAATTTAAAAAAAATATATAAAAAAATGAAAGAAATCAGCAATGTAAGTTTATTACAAATTGAAAAAGATACACATTGTAGCCTATGAAGCTGTCCAGAAAGAGCGCTGTGTAGGAATATGTGATTTAATAATAAGGATATGTAACAATAAGGATATATGATAATAAGAAGTGCTGCCTCTCTGACCCTGCACATTTTTAATTTCATCTTCGGTTTCCTTACACACATCTCCCTAGTGCATTTCAAACCTCTTCATGGCTAATGGGTTCACACTACTTTCGGATTCAGAGTGGCCCAGCTTCTCACCTGTGGCCTTAAGAAACTGCATCCTTTAACCTCTGCATGTTTCAGCTTTCAAGGGTTATACAGGCACGTGGCAGGCAATAATTATCCATTGCTCGGGTGGCACCTAAAACTACTTATTGAAGAGCATATTTACCTGAGTTCTGTTAGTACAGGGCTGGGTTACATGAGACACCATTGCACCCATGTGAGAAGCAAGCATGATATGGATAGTCATGTGTTTCTGAACGTTCTTAAAAAAGTTTGTACTAATTGTAGTTCTAGTAGTTCTTACTAGGTGTTGTGCCTAAAAATGCCACCTACTTCCTACTAGCTGTAGGTAATTACTGATGAATAACACCAACTTGTGTAACTCAGAACGCACAGCATGCCTTGTGAAATACAAATAATTGTTCAATCCTTCATATCTTCTAAGTTTCCAGTGCAACAAGGACAAAATCCTGATGCTGTTGAAGCCAAATATCTGGTTTTGATTTTGCTACAGCAGGTCCAGCTGTTTCCCTTAGGAAATAAGCAACTGCGTTTCTGCCTGGAACCAAAACACAGATTTTCAGTTTGAGATTAAATTTCAGAAAGAACATGTATTAACACAGACTCACATGCAGACACACACAACCACACTGCAAACACTCCCACAAAATGAATGTATATTAAGCATGATAGTGGTGTCAATTATTTCTGGATAATGAACAATATTTTAAAGAGGGAGATTTTCTGCTGTAAAAATAGAATTATAATAATGACAGGGGAATGGAAGTAAAAACTGATGATTAGTCAGGAACACATTTGAGTGTGGTGAAAAGACATTCCTCTACCATTTATTTCAAGGTTAAACTACCAAATGTTCAAATACATCTGAAAGTGACTCAACAGCATTATAGATGAATAGGCACTATGCAATCAGAATATATTATATCCCTACAGAGGCAGTCCAGGGGGAATGATGCTGATAAACATGCTCAGATTAAGAGGACTGACAGAAAGACTGAAAATAAAGTCTTATGACAATGCAAAGATGCATTTTTCTAGATATTTTATTGGAAAAAACCCATCATAAAATTAATGGATTTCGGGTTCTGCTTCTTGTTCTGACGAAGTATCTGACTAAATTGCAGCATGAAACAAGTATTTCAGGATATAAATCCGGCCTCAAACCACTTGTCCTGGAACACTTGGTGTGATTCTTCTCACTCTTCACCCACTCTTCCATTCATTCCCCAGGAGGTTCAAGAAAAGGCTGTGCAAGGCTTTTTCAGTTGGCTGTGGGCAGCTTCCATACGTTTGGGTTTTCTTTCAGTCCAAGCTTCCCTGAAAAATATCTTCTGCTGCAAAGGCTCAAAAGGGGCAGAATCAACTTCTAAATGTTTGTGTTTTCTGAGTCAGATTCATTAATGTTATCTCTAACCTGACATAGAGTATAAAATAAAATCTTGATGGGTAGGGTAATTTTGTCTAGTGTTAGCTTGTCTGGAAAGTGCAGGAGGAAGGTAACTTCTGTGAATTTTCTATAATTTTTTTTTCATTAATCTCTTTTGCTAGGGTTTAGTGTCTCATAATTCACTTGTGAAATATTACATAAATCTAATGGACATTTCAGTTAAATTGCTAGAAAATGGGACCAAAGGAAAAGTATTAGACAAGAGAATGACCAGAAAAGCATTACCAGAAAATCAGGGATTTTATAAACTCATCTTGTGATCACATTCTTGTTCTTCAGCATCTGAGCTCTGGGTCTCTCACATAAGAAACTTCTCTGCCCTATTCCAGTTTGGGTTCAGCTGTGACTACAACTGGTACAACTGGTTTAATTTCAGTTACAGTACAAACATCTCAGAACTTCAAAATAGGATTTGCTCTTTTTTTTGTTGTTGGTTTTTTTTTTGTTTGTTTTTTTTTTTTGTTTTTTTTTTTTTTTTTTTTTTTTTTTTTTTTTTTTTTTTTTTTTTTTTTTTTTTTTTTTTGTTTTTTTTTGTTTTTGTGTTTGTTTTTTTTTTTTGTGTGTGGTTTAAGACAAAAAGAAGAAGGAAAAAAGAGTTACTGGTTGTTCAAGTCTCTGTTTTCCATTTCTCTGAAATCTGACTTTTCAATGCATGCATAGTTTAAGGTGGACTAGGTGACAGAGCACTTCTAATAACTTTAAGATTTGAGTCTTTGGATTGTGCACATCCAAAGAATATTTTGGGTCTGAGTCAGTGTGTCCCAGTATGGATGAGATGAGTAGATAAGTAAAAACCTCTTCCATAAAGTAGGTTTTATCATATTTGAAAGTGACTGTCATATTTATCATCTTGAAGATAATTTGCATTACATTTACAGCTCCTGTTTATATCTCAGATTTTTATTCCTGCACTATACAGAAACACAACCTCGATTCATCAATAAAAAGCTGAGTTTACACAAGTTTTTTACTGTCATTTCTAGTATTATAAATTTATCTTTACTGACTATTTATAGTGCTATAAGTAGAATAAATAGTACTTCAAAGGGTCAAAGTAATGCTGAAGAAAACCGCTGAGCTTAAGTCAAATGTAGTAGACTACTTGTCTACTTCTGGCCCCACAGTCTGATTTCTGAATAGTTGATTCTCTTTGATATCTCCATGTTTTAGCTGTTTTCCATTGTGTTCCCACCCAGAATGGTTGCTATGCTTCCATTCATAAGAGCTAGAGAATATGTGAACAGTATTAAAAACAGTAGCAGGAAATGCAGAAATGGTCCTAAACAGAATATAGGCAGAAAAAGCAGCAATATTTTTTAAGCAACCAGAGACTTGCATCAAAAATTTAACAAGTCGGAATGCAGCAAACAATATGGCACATCATCTTTATTGATTGCCACTTCCAGAGCAGATACATGTAGTTCATAATAGACAACATACCTTGCATTAAATTTCAATTTGTCCTAAAGTTCCTAGCAGGGATAAAGCAGTTAGGGAAAAGGATATATATAGTCTATGCAATAAAAATGGTCATTCAGTACCCCTGCTGTGTGCTCTAATAATAATGTTGAGTCAAACAGGAAAAGGGGAAGAAAACTGGCCTGCCTAAACAGAGAGATTTAGCTGGAACTAAAATGAGACTAAAAGGAGACTAAAAGGAGAGCTGATGGCTTTTTGAAGGAGAAGCAGGCCACTCAGGAGGACTACAAGGATGCTGTGAGTTTATGCAGGGAGAAAATTAGAAGGGCCGAACATTGATCAGAAATTTTCTGCCTACTGCCATAAAAGACAATAAAAACTGTTCTATTCATACATTAGAAACAAAAGGAGGGCTAAGGAGAATCTCCATCTTTTATTGATACAGGGGTAGGGGGAACACAGTGACAAAGGCTGAGGAAAAGGTTAAGGTAATTTGTTGCCTCAGTATTAGTAGTGAGACCAGTTGTTCTCTGGATACCCACTCCCTGAGCTGGGAGACAGGGAAGGGGAACAGAATGAAACCCCCATAATCCAAGGGGAAATGGCCTATGAACTGCTACACCACTGATACACACACAAGTCTATGGGATCAGATTGGATCCACCCAAATATACTGAGGGAGCTGGTAGAAGTACTCACCAAGGCATTTTCCACTTACCGTCAGTCCTGGCTAACCAGGGAGGTCCCAGTTGATTGGAAGAGAACTAATGTGACATCCATCTACAAAAAAGGCTTTAAGGAGGATCCAGGGAACTACAGGCCTATCAGCCTGACCTTGGTGCCAGGGAAGGACACTGAGGTGTTGGAGAGTGTCCAGAGAAAGGCAACAGAACTCAAGAAGGGTCTGGAGCACAACTCTGATGAGGAGCAGCTGAGGGAGCTGGGAGTGTTTACCCTGGAGAAAAGGAGGCTCAGGGGAGACCTTACATACTTTCTGTAACTACCTGAAAGAAGGTTACAGTGAAGTGTGGGTAGGTCTCTTCTCCCAAGTAACAAGTGACAGGAGCAGAGGAATTACCTTCAAGTTGCACGGAGGGAGATTTAGACTAGATATTAGGAAAAGTTTCATTTGGAAAATGGTTGTCACGCACTGGAATAGTGTTGGCTGTCCAGGAGATATTTAAAAGTCATGTAGCTGTGGCACTTAGGGACCTGTTTTGTTGGTGAACTTGGCAGTGCTGGGATAATGGTTGAAGTTGATGGTCTTAAATGTCTTTTCCAATCAAAACGATTCTGTTCTATGATTACCAGTGATGATGATGAGGAAGGGAAATAGGAAATAGGCATCTTACAAACAGTGTAAAGCTATAAAATATAAAATATTTCTACCCTGGAAGAACAGGCTTAGCATAACCCTTGTCCCTAAGTAGTAATCAGTCCTAGGGATGTCAAACTGTGATAGGGCAGTAAAATTTGCATTCTTTTGATTAAGAGAACTGAGATTAACATTGCAAGTCTTCTCTGATTATATCTGAGAAGACGGGAAGTTGTATGAGAACTCCAGGGGAATGTGATAGCCTTTAATTGAACACATTTTAAATGGAGGGTATCAAGTCTCTCATTCCTTTGAAGAGAGAAAAAAGAATAACTTCAGACTGGTACCATGTGAATATCATGCAGCTTATCTGATGTTCACTAATCACTCCAAGACTGCTGCCATTCTAAAGGCCAAAGGAAAATGTGATAGTAAGAAGCAAAAGAAAGTGCAAAACCCTGGTGGTGGGCAGCACACCTGTGTCTGCTCATAATAAGGAAAAATCCTGAACTGAATAAGAGAAAAATAGAAAGCAGTTATAAGAGTAGTTGTGCTGATGCATTTCATGAGTAACAATGAGATTTTGGTTGTAGGCATAAAATGAAATAAAAGAAAATACATATTTCTTACCTACCAACTTTTAATGAGACAGGGTGTCTACATTTCTGCCAATTATGAACTCCTTTCAAGTTTAAAGAGCTGGGTCAAACCTAGGAAAAGATCTACTTGGGTTCCTCCCCAAGAAAGGTAATAGCCCTACTTATGCAATCACTTTTATTGATTCCTTTTATCACTATGCAATATAAATTCAGAGTGACAAGATTAATTTACTCATTCTGTGATATCTTCTACTGCAGCAGGCTTTTCAGCTTCTCAGCCTGCATGCCTAAATTTTGAGTTGCTTTTTTTTGGAAACATCTAGCAAGATAAAATGTTTGTTTCTGCATATGTTGCAGTAGATAAAGTTCCATGCATAGCCCATTATTTTGTTTAACATTAACTGTGGTTTACTAGACCTTCATTAGTCTTGTTTTACTCCTTTGCATTTGAGATTCTAGTGTTGTTTTAGGATTAGTTCCTGCAAGCATGCTCAGCTTTTTCTATAAATATAAGTGTAATGGATGCACTGAGTGAGGCAAAAGTCCACTGTACTTGGTTATCTTGTCCCTATTAGTAGCAAATACAGATGTCCAGAGAACAAATACAAGCAACAGTGCACAAGAGCTCACAAAGGAGCTCAGAAATTTATGGATTTCCTTGAAAAAAATGGCAACCTTTTCATAGCATATAAGTACCAGCTGTTCCCATTTGTGCTGTGGTGTAACTCCTTTATGAACTCTTACAAACCCTGGCTCCACAGTATGATCTGGCACTAAATTCAACAAATCAATGTGGTTTTATTTATTTATTTAAAAAATTAAATATTCTTCATAATAATTGTTTTGATATCTGCCAGAGACATTTTTGATCCTGGTAGGAAATCATGGATACGCATTACTCACCCAAAGTCTCTTCAGCCTTGAAGGTTTTTTTTTTTTAATTTTGCTATGGAAAGAATTATTTTCCTTTCAACATTGAAAACTCTTGCTCTCAGAGTGCTCTGCAGTCCTGCAGAGATTCCAATTCCAAAATAAAATACTCTACCTGCTTCAAAAAGGCCTCAGATTGTTGGACGTACTAGAGAGTCCACAGCCAGAAGAAAAATGGAAAACATAAAATTTATTCTACGTATCCCCAACAGGTATTCAAATACATACAGCAGATTGTTGAGACACCCTGTTTTATTTATATATGTCTGTGCCTGAAGGAGATATAGATGATATATAGATAGCAACTATCCCTGTAGAGGATGCAGGGATATAGCCCATAGATGGCACTGCTCCCTCACTTGTTCTCTTCTCAAGCCAGCCGTGACTCACAGTTTGTACTGAAGACATTATTTTTTCTCCTAGGGACATGTTTACTTTGTGCATCCTGAGCTACAAACAGAAAATTGAGCTCTTCCTCAATGCAATATTAGAACTGAAAATCCTGTTAAACTTTTAAAGATTGGGATAGGCCAAGTTTTACTGCTCATCCTGTTTTAATAGAATAGCTCTTCCTGATTCAGTGGACTCTAAAGCCCTTGCTTTCTGTCTAATTTAGTGTGGAATTCTCTTGTTTCTAAAAAAAAGCCCACTTAAAAAATGTACAGGCCTTGCAGTAGCATGAGGGCTTGAGTGTTTCTTTAAGAAAAACAAAAGTATCTTTCAATTGATAAGCGAACAGGTGAATTAATTAAGGAATACATTTACACATACACACAAAAAAAAAGAAAGTAAACAAATGTGTCCTACTTCAAGCAGCAGCTTATGTTTGATCAGAGTTTCACTGGAGATAATGAAACTAGCAGGTAAATTGGGCAAGGAAGAGTTTTCTTCTTTGTGTGTGGCACGTCAGTAAACAGTGCTGGGTAAAATTTAACACAGTGGCAAGGGAAGCAGCATGCTGTAGAAATTTGGGGACTGCATGCTCTCCTTTTATCTATCTGCAGAGACAGAAGTAGTGTTTGCAGTTAACATTTCATAATGTTTTCAAGACTAAAGATAGAAAAAGAGATGGTTTGCCTAAGCTACAGCATCTCCAGTTGTTTCTTGAAGAGCCCTATTTTCTCTGTTTTTTTAGACACTGGATATCAATTTTCACAGGTGACTAATCTTGAGGATGTAAAGGTGGCCATTATTTCTGCTTGATTATTTACACTGATTCGACCAGCTTATAAAGCCTTTCAAAAACCATGGTGTTACATTCCTAGCAGAACTCTGTAGAGACCTACTGTAAAAATCTTGCAGCACTCAATTTGCACTAGGCATACACTCAGCTCTACAGCAGGCTCTGCAGGTATCTGTCTTAAGCATAGCTTAAAAAGCAAGACTGAAGCGTGCTGCTGCAAGTACAGCCCTTAACACTGCACAGACAAAACTGTAAAGCCTGCTGCCTTAAGTGGACATGCATGGGACAGGATGAAAGCAAGCAATTTCCATACCAGAAGCAGATCTCAAGGGGTTGATAAGAATAGTTGCATTTAAGGAGTTCTAATTAGGCAGTGACAGGTAACCTATTGCATAAGGGGATAAATCTGGAAAGGTATGTCCTCTTTTTGGTCCCCACATATACATTACTCTCTACTGAGGCTGTAGCCACTTGACTATGTTGAGTATCACAAGGTGTTTGTCATGTCCAGGCAAATCCATCACTGTTTCTGCTCCTTCAGGTACCCAGAAGAAGAAGGGGAAGTCCAAATTCTACCCTTGTCTGTAAATTTTTTTTTTGGTGTTCAGTAAATTGTAAACCCCTAGCAATCTGAGAGGTGTATCTCCTGTTAAAGACAGAAAATCTAATAGTCAGTTTGGCAGGACTTTAGCTAGCTACATCTATCACTGAAGTTAACTAGCAGACTAACACTGAAGGTAGGTTGAATTTCACATATTTCAGAGGGCTGCTGAATATTTCCATTCTTTGCCTTTTCTCTTTATACTCCTGCTACTCTTTTTCTGTTAGTTGCTTGATTCCCTGCTTTCTTTCTGTTTGCTTAATGATGGCTGTCATTTCCTCTCTCCATGAACAAACAAGCTTACCATTTTCTTTAATGTTCTTACTTGAATTATCTCTGTAAATTCACCAGAATTATAGAAATTTTATTTTGCTATCTACCCCAACTGTGAGTCTTACTGAACTCAAATATGTTAAAATGAGTTTTAGCTGAGGATTCTTTGCTCTATTGTCTCTATAGAATTCACTATTTCAAATGTGTTACTTTGTGAAGAAAAAAAAGAATTAATATCCTGTCCTGAAGCACTGTTGGAAAAAGGCAGTGGCCCATACGTATAAGGGGGAGATAGTAATTTGAGCAAAAATATGTCCATCAGACATATGAAGACATCCTCTGTGCATTCTCTTTTGAAAAGCTGTCCTAGTCTCACCCACCCCACCTTGTTTCCCTCTGGCTCATTCTAATCTGACTCCTCTGAAGTTTCCTTGACCTTTCTCTACTACTCTCTCTTGACTTTTCCATTTCATGTCTTTATATACGGTAGATGAACAGTTTTCTTTGAATCTCTGACAGTTTTTTTTTTAGCCACCCCTGTGGTTTTGAACAGCGTTTATCTCTGGGCAAAACAGCTTTTAACTGGATTATTTAAAAGCAGAAAAACAACAAATGAATTTATATGATGTTCCAAACTGAGCTTTTTAAGAGAGAAGAAAAGGAAAATATTTATCAGGGCTGAAAAATAAGCACTTCAGATAACAGAAGCTGATTGACCACTACAGTTGTCTTTTAAAGGGAGCATTTGGACTGAGATATTTGGAACATTTATTGCATCAGCTAATATTATAAGGCAGAGAAAAACTTAACCGGCCAATGCACTAATGAAGTAAGGGCTGATGTAGGTTTTAATACTCAGCAAACGAAAGTTGACAGAAGACTTGGCAAACTACGACACGCACAGTACAATGTTGGGTCGGTGGTGTATGTAGGGCTGTCTTCAAGCACACGGAAAAAAGGCAGTAGATCAGATCAGCAGGGTAAGAGTAGGGAAAAAGTAGAATTGCAAAGTGGCCATGCCCCACTGACTGCTCTGCTGCGGTCAAGGTCCTGAAAAGACAAACCGACTTCTTCTGTGGCTGCGAGAAACTCTGGGGATGTACAGCACTAAACATGGCTACAAAAAAGTAAAACTCCTCTTGGAAGTATCAGTTGTTTCTGTGTCTCTTGCCTACTCCTAATTGCAGCAGGAGCAGCAAACCTGATTCTCCATAATCCATTGAATTCTGAGGCTTCTGGAAAAGAAAATGCTTTTCTTTAAGCCCTCCTCTGATGCCAGGCTCATGGCTCTGCCTCGTCCCCTGTCTTCTTCTGTCCCTGTGGCAAAGCAGACCCGTCTTGGTTTCACCACCTCACAGAAGCAAACCACCAATTCAACTTGAGTCTGGATATGTCTTTGCAGCTGCCGTGAATGCATTAGTCACTATAGAAATAGATTATCAAAACTATCGAGTCAAAGGCTTTCAAATGGCATAATGAAAATTATTGTCAGTTTTTTGACATGAATCATTCCAGAGCTTTCTGTAGAATGGGATTTGGTTCCTTCTCATCTCAGCCAGCACTGCGATGATGTGAAGAAAATAACTGTCAAGCACTGGGATAGATTAATGCAGATAGGGATAGTAAACCCTATGAGGAATTTAATAATGCTTTATTTTCATAGCAGGGAATTAATAATGTGCAGTAAAAAAAGACACAAGGCCACTGTTAAACAGAAAAGATAAATATATAATATATAAATACATAAGAATGCACACAGAGCATGCATAAATAAATACATAAATATATCTACCAAATAGTGATTCAGTTAAAGAATCATCTATTGCTGTTAGTGCAGCTGGGTTCCTTTGATAAAAATGAAATAATGTGCAACATGTAAATAAAGATAAACATATCTACAACATCCACAGCTAGGAGCAGAAAATTAAAATATAAATGGTACCAAATTCTTACCCAATCATTGACGGTGGTCTCTTGCATTTTTGAGCTTCTTTGGTTGAAATTGCCAATTTATAAAAAGAAGCAGACAAAACCCAATCATCTGGCTACTGCAGTTTACACCTCTGTTCCAGAGACCTAGGCCCTTTGAACTGACAGAATTTTGGATAGAAGAGTTATCCCCTCAGCAGAGCAACACTCAGCTAGGGGCAAGATGCTTTACAGCAGGTTTCACAGTTATCAGCTGATAGCAGAGAAACCTAAAACTGGAGTCCTGTTTTATGTTCCAAGCTCTGGGCATATGTTCTTCTGGGAATGTCTTTCTCTGCTTGTTTCTTTCTGGTATCACCACCTCTCCCCTGCCGTCTTCAGAATTTCCTTCCCCCAGTCCTGTGTCCTGAGATGCCTCAGCCTCCTCCTCCAAGCAGGGCTCACTGTTCTCCTTGCTCTCAGGGACTCCCCACAGTGTCATATCACATGGGATCCTTCCGTGGTCTGGTCTTGGACTTCTCCCTCCTTTCTGCATGAAATTATTCTGCATTTGACTTTGCCACAGTATTCATCAGGCAAGAGGTTTGTAGGGCAGGAAAGTTCAGGTTTTTAAATCACTCTCACAAAGTTTGAGAGAGACCAGGCTATAAATTTTCCACATTCAATTTCATTACCTGAGTTACTTCAAGCATCCTTGGGAACCATTCCTGCAGGAAAGATGCTTTCAAATCCTCACAGCCCTTAGTTGCAAGTTGCTTCTCTTCCTGCAGAGATGGTGCACTCACTGTCTTCTCAACTATGTGGGCTGAGAGAGAATTATAATCTGACAAGATTGTAGGATTTAAACTGTCTGATTTCCAGATTTATCTGCCTGTCCTTTTGTATCCCCCACTAGGTAATATTTGAGTTGCAAGAAAAGCAAAATATTTCCATCATCCATTCAGTCAATTAAACAATGTCCATTATTGGAATATTGTCCTTTGTAGTTGTAATTTTGTATTATCTGCAAATTACTTTCTTTGCTGTGCTTTTAATAAACCCAGTACGAATAATGACACATACTGTTTCCCTGAGACAGGCTGAAGGCTGAGAAATATGCAGAGCATGATTAATTAGCCAAGTGAAAGAAACTACCCAGCTGACAAAAGTAATCATTGGCCCAAATGACCTTTGATGTCTCAGTGCTTTTGGCCAGAGGGTTTGGCAACTGCACGAGGTGGAATGTTAAAACAATCTACAACTAAGGCATGTATTAACATTCTGAAAACAGACAATTTCCACTGCAGAAACAGTGGAGTTTAAATGAAGCCAGTTCTGTTGTTATAAATCCTGGTGGATTCAGTATTCTGGTAAAAGAAGAACCAGTACCTTAGGTTTTAATAATATGTTTGCTGTTTCTGCAGTAAAAAAGAAGCACCTAGACTTTTTAGTACAGTCAATGCATTTTCAGACTCTGACACAATGTTAAGCCTGTGCAATGGTAAATCCCACCATATGACAGTCATCTATGAGAGTGACACTCCTTAAATATTGATAAAACATTTCTCACTGAACTGAAATACAGCAGTAAGAAAATTGAGAGGCAGGAGATTTGGAAACTTCTATAGTCAAGAGGATGACCATTAGTCTCTATGGCTAATGAGTGAAAAATGCATTTCTGGAGGTTGTTTTCCTATACCTGTCTTAAACAAGCATTTGATAATGGATTGAACATATTTCTGGCAGGGATTTTTTTCCTCTCCTAGACTAGGTGGTTCACAAAGACTAGCTACCTGACACTGTAGGACTTCAGTTTGATAACATGAGTGCACCCATAAGTACAATAGTGTAATGATCTATAATGTGTACATGTGTATAAACACATATATAATAATGTATTGAATTAGTGTTGCACAAGGTACTATCAAATGTGGTTCTGATTCTTAGTTGGGTCTCTTTTTCCATCTGGTGTGCTTTTGTTTACATGACAGAACTGTCTTGTCACATGAACTGGGTTCCTTTGGGGTGAAATTAAAGAGGAAGATATACTCCAGGAGTGAACCCAACATGCTCTAGCCATTACAGGGTGTTTATTCCACAGGGTTGGGCTAGAGCTAGTCTATAGCTAGTCTAGAGCTAGGCTATAGCCTGCAGTAAAGCTGCTAATCATCTCCTATGAGGATGCCATCTAGCATCCCAAGTTTTTGCTCTTTGGCTCAGTAGATCTGCTCTCGTAAGGCTCAGCAGGATGATAATGTAGTCATGATCTTTACATATATGGAGGAGTCATGGTGAGAGAGAAGGTTACCATTTCAGTGGTCAAAAAAGAGACAGTTTGGTAAAGCTGAACCATTCACCTGAATGCAAAGGTCCTGCTTATCTGTAGATGCATACCAATTTAATCCTGATGTGCATTCAGGAATGGGTTATCATCTGCTCTGCAGTATCAGTCATGTATGTCTTATTAAAATGTTTTATGCAGTAATTTTCTGACCATGCAGTCCAACAAGGTTCAAGGTCATGTACACGTTGGTGTGACTTTGGTCATTCCCTGCTCTGCACATCCCCCCTTGAGCCCTACTATTTCAGTGCCTGAAAAAGACATTAAAGGTGTCCATACAGGATTGGTACTGACTCAACTGTTTGCTGCAGTGAGTGCCTTCCCTGCTCTATCACTCAGCTGTAAGCAGTTAACCATATGCACAACTAAATCCTTTTCTACTCAATGTGTAAGTCTCATCTCCTTTGTGCCAATTCTCTGTTAAGTCATTGTTGTGAGTATGAAGTGCCCTGAGCTGTTGTGAGTCTGCACAGCTCTCCCACTGTATTTGATAAGTTTTGTTTCTTATTGCTTCTTGACTCTGCCTTCTAGCCTGTGTGGTGTAATGGTGAGACATCGTAATAGGTAAGTGTTTAAAGATGGGAAAATGGTAACACTTGTGACAAGTGAGAAAAAAGTGCATCTAGATTAGATATAGACTGTGAGAAACAGGTGGCCACTGTTAGTACTCCAACACCACCTCCTTTATAAAGTTGGTCCAAAAAATGTACCTAAGTGTATATACAGCAACATATACAAAGTTCAACAGAGTTAAACTCATATTTCTTAGCAATGGCTGATTTACAAAGTGTAGCTCAGCCTCATCATTCCCTGCCACAGCTTAGAAACCATTCTGTGAAAATACAATTTAACCCTAACACTTAAATGAAGCCTTATTGAGGCAAATGCTAGACTCTGAGAGAGGAGAGTCAGGTGGTATTTTTACTTCTATAATTATAACAAGCATCAGCTTTAATCTTTGCGCTGTGTGCTGAGGGAGTATTTCACTGTCATGCTTCCGTTTGAGTCTACTGTTATATATGCTGTGTCATCTTTGTTTTATCTTCCTCAGTGATATAGATACAGTCAGTCTCAGGGCCAGCAAATCCTGAAGATATGAAATGAAGTAAATTATGCCCATTAACATGATACAAAGAGAAGGAATTCTTTCACTTGTTTCACTGCAGAAGTCACAACTCTTTAAGATTGAAAATATAATTGTTGTATCAGAGATTTGCTAATAAACACAACATATATTGTTAATAAGATCCTGAGTAGACCTGGAACTATAAAAATCAGATGGCACTACAAGTGAATGCTTTAGTATATCATCACTTGACAATTTCTGTCTTCTTTTAATATCATTAACTGAAAGTTTGTCCAAAGAGGATTTTTAATCAGTAAACTGTGGAGAAATTAAAAATGCAGTGCACTAGCTATTGCTGCCCAACACATCTGATTCTTTGGAAGCTGATCTTTTTTTTTGGATGACTTACTTATTTGCTACCAGAAATCACATAGTGATGTCCTTGGTATTTAGATAAAGGCAAGGCATTTAAGTTTATGTGAGGATGGCCTTCTCAAAACTATAACATTTTAATCAATACTTTTGAAACTTGTGACATAGCTGCCAGATCAGCATTGTTAAATTAACAAAGCTGTTTTCTTCTCTCAGTTTGTGGTGGCTTAGAACCACAGCCCTTTCATGCTGCCCAATTCACCTTGCTCCTTTTTTTTTTTTTTCTTTCTCTATTTCTTTTTTAGAAAATACCTGAAATTCTTTAAATAATGAGGGTCAGAGGAAGGCCATTATTTCACTTACTCGAATTGTGCCTCTGAATGCCTACTATTAATTCTTTCCCTAAACAAACTGACCCACACCAACCTACTCAGATTCTTCTTTTTAATTGAGAGAAGGTTCTGCAGAACATTTGATGTATTGCTGGTTAACCAGAGCAATACCTCAGACATTCTTTCTAATATACCTACAAAGTATCTACCTTGTGAAGCAAGTGAAAGAGCAGAAGGATAATTAGGATATAAAGAATTCCACTATGCCGATGTTATTCCAGACAGCAATGTCTAATGAATGAGAACACAAAGGCATGCAGCAGCTGTCAGCTGAATGCATGCCACAGTGCAGAGCAGCACTATAAATGATTCTGAAAGATTTATAGACTTCTATTTCTATTCTGGTATTCTGTGAGCATATATTATTTGGAGGATAATTTAGGGGGAGATGGGATAAGGGTGGAAGAAAATTAGATCCCAAATTAGAACACAGATTAAGTTGAGGAGTAGAACTGCTCATGAATTATCACGAGCTTATAATAGACCTACTGTATATTCCACACCCTAGAAAAACACTTAATACTCTCTGTTCAGTGCCAGGGTGATTTTGTCTAAAAAAATAGAAATGAGATGGAATTACAGCTTGCCTCAGCTAAGTACACATTCAGTAATTAATGCATATTTGGAAGTGTTGCTCAGGGCTTTGTTACAGTGGAGAAGCTGTTGGGCTGTTGTTCTGGAAGCCTGTGTACTGGGACACACACACATGTCTCCGTATGTGCTCCCAAGAATCAGAACAGGTGTCTGTGCACAAAGCCATGTCTGCAGGATGATTAAGGCAGTGACTATGACTGAACATATGGCTATGGAAGATATATATGGTTCTGAATTTTGTTTCTCCTCATTTCTGTCTGACATTCTCTGTCAAGTTTCCATGCCATATCCCTCTTAAGGCTCTCTGGGAGAAATTCAGCTCTGGAAATCACTCTCTAAAAATTGCTAAATCAGAGCTCAACTAAACCATGTTCATCTATACTTCCTTTTTTTTT
>VXBX01000810.1:109176-133882 GCA_013400415.1 Scytalopus superciliaris | reverse complement strand
TTTTTTTTTTTTTTTCCTTGTGGCAATCAGTCAGACAGCTTCAGAAAGGGTGCTATCACTCTGCACAGGGCAGGATTTAAGTTCAGTATTGAACCTGTGCATGTTTTATCTAGTCTACTCTGCAGTATTCCTAATGGTGGTCCCCCAATTACCCCTTTTGGCAAATCTTTCCATTATATAATTGTCCTTGCTTTTGGCATTTTTATTCCTTATGTCTAACCTAAATTAGTTTTGTTTTTTCAAGTTTCAACCCACTGCTCCTTATTATATTGCTCTTATTACTTGAAGTACTTCCTCCCCATATTTTATGTTACTTCTCCTGAAGTAGCTAGACACACTTATCTGTTCCTTGCTATTTTTCTCTCAGCTGTACAGATTACACTCCTTGCCTGTCATTTTGTAGATCATGCCTGCTAAACTATTTATTGGTTTTTGCTACCTTTCTTGCTGTTTTTTCTAATTTACTCCTGGCTAGTCAGGAAGCCCACCATACACATGCTGTGAAATCAAGGAAAAATGAGCATGGAACCTCATTTTTAAATAGCCATTTTAAGAGTTTTTTGTATGTTTATCAAGGTATTACAAATCTAATTAGTAACTTTTACAAGTACTGAAGCTCTGTGTTGTGTGTCAGCATAATTAACTTATGGTAATGAGTTTAATAAGTATTCTGAGCAATCAAACATTAAAATTAAATATAATATTTCATTCAGAATTTTGGTTTGGTGTCCTGGCAGAATTATTCAAAAACTAATTTGACCTCATGAACTCTGCTGGATTTGTAATTATTCCAAGTTACACAAATAGTCCTGTAAAGAACAGAAATCTCTGAATTAAGACAGCTGTAGATGTCCTTCAACAGAGAAAGAACAAATCCCTAGATAACAAAAGCCACTTGATGCCAGCTAAACTGCACCTCTGGCAGTGCAGAAGCAGCTCTCATTTATGTTGAAAGTATCTTTCAAGATGCTTCAATTTGAGAAAGAGTAATGTTTCAGAGAAATTTTTATTGGAAAATAAATGTTAGATAAAAGTAAAGGTTTGATAATATGATTATGTATGACCTTATTTTGTCCTTGGGCAGGCAATTTCAGAAAGCTGCATTATATTTCAGAAGTGGTAGTTGTGCTTTAAAGCCACTGCAAGAACACCAGCCAGCAAGGTGTCTGACCATCAGTACTTCACATGGACAGGGCCCATAGCACTGCAGAAAGGCTCTGGGGACCAGGGGATTGTCCTCTATTGCTTCTTGAGCAATTTCATACAATCCAGAAGAATTTGGAAAGATTTAATTAGGAAAGTTGCAGTAATTAGGAGCCCTTTGGTGTTATAGCTGGACACTAACATCAGGACATTCTCAAGCCTAAGAGTTTGTAATCTAAACATAAGACATAGGAAGATGCTCATGAGGACTTTTGGAGAAACTACTGGTTACATCTCTGTTGCCAGGTTATGGTGCCTGCTGGATTATGTCTCTATAGGGGAGAAAAGACCGGTAAGTGAACATCTCTTCCACTTGTAATCTTGGTTTGTACTTCCAGAGAGGAGCCAGGGTATACTCACAGTATCCTGGTGCTGGAGTATGACAGAGCTCATCCAGAGCAGGAGATCTGACCTGTCACAGAGGAGAGTCCAGATGGCATTGCAAAGAACGTGTGCTAACTATTTCTTCACTTCAAGTTTGTGAAAGAGACTTCAGGGATTCCACTTTCTTGTATTTCAATATATGATAAGAGTGATAAGAAAGATGAATCACAACTTTACCCCAAAAGCTGTTGGTTCTAGAGACAGGCTCCAAGATGCTTTGATCACAGGAATGACTGTGTTTTATATTTTAAAGAAACAAAACCATCAAGACGTACTAAAATCAGGCTGAGTTTTATGAATTTACATTTTCATAAAAATTGATTTTGCAAAAATCTTTACATTCTTGCATGTTTTGGCTATTTTGGCTTTTGGGCTTTTTAGTTTTTCCTTTTTTTTTTTTTTTTTTTTCCTTGAGAACTAATGCGCAAAGAGTCTCCACACTGACTGTTTTTCACTGGAGTCATGGCCTAAACATTACTTTAATAGGCACCACTTACAGAATAATTGGATGGTCAATACTAAAGCTCACAGAATTTGTATATTCTCATTTCAGAATAAATTGCAACTTTATCTCAGGGCCATTTAATACTCCTTCAGTTACACTGACCAGTCCTTGGAAGGTGCCAGCTGTATGTGACAATGTGTGATTTCTTGTTGGAGGAGAGAGATACCAGCTGTGGAAGGACAGTTCAACCAGCCCAGATCTGTGACTGCCTGAGCTCTGGAAAACTGCTTGCTGCGTTTATATGGACCATTGCTATGTTTAAGGACTGTTTGCAGTTTAAAGTCTGTACCCTGTTTGAGGATTTTATCATGTTATACGTCTTTTTCTTTGTTTCACTGTGTGTCTCTGCTGGAATTTTCCATCCCTCATGGCTTGTAACCCACCTCTGATTGGTCCCTGCTTGCAGCCGGGTAGCATTTTCTTATATGGTTTGCATTTGCCTCTGTATTCCCAGTTTTGGAGCCTTTCGCCTTGTATTGCAAACCTCTCCCAGGCTCTTCCCTAAACCCCTCCTAAGTTCCACCCCATTCCAGAACCTTCCTTGTGGATCCTATTTAAACTGGGCACCATTTTCAATTAAAAAACCCCTTTCCCTACCTCATCCCTTAGAGCGTGAGCATTCCGCACCCCCGTTTCCCTTCAAGACCGCAATTTCTTAATTGAAATCCAGACTATAGAATTTGCAAATTCTTTGCATGACATTGTAGCACACTAACAATTCCACTCCTGATGAAGAAATTAATTGAGGAGACACATGCCTGTTTGGCTGCTCACTGGAATAGGCTGACCTGAAGCATATGCTATGTGGACAAGGGAAACAGGATGAGAGTGTGTGGGTGGGAGACCAGGTTGATATTTTCCAAGATTCAGGTCCTTAGAAAAGCAGGGAGACCATTTCATCTAATTTCATGGCAGTGTACCATGCTGGCAGCTTGAGGTAATTTTGGAAAACACAGTTTAGAGAAACGAGAAATCAACAAATATTATTGTCCATTTGAAAGCAGTTATAATTCAGACAGTGCTCAGCAAATGGATTGTTGTTATTTAGGATCTGGGAAGAGCTACTAGTAATGCAGAGTTGAGCTATAGAAGTTGTTATTCCACCATAGCTGATGTGTTTCCCACCTGACCAGATTCAGATTTATTTTCAAGAACAGATAATTCCATCTCTAACTAGCAAACTGACACTTGCTTGCATATATACCCTTAAAAAAAATTTAATGTATTTCATCATGCATATTGGAAAACCTCCTGGTTGTCTCAGAAATTTAGGTCACAAAAATGCCCTAAGAGTATGCCATTTGCCTGTTAGTCAAAGTGAGCATTCTCAAGTGGTCTGAAACAAAAAAAAACTTAAAAAGATGAACAAGAATTCCAATATTCATCAAGTTTTGATAAAGTTTCTTGTAGATTCATAATTTATGTAAAAAAAATTATATGAGAGAACAGATAGCAATTTCCGGATTAAGAAAAAGAAAATCAATATGTCTTGATGGATAGCATTCTAAAACTTCTTTAATTGTTGCTGTTAGTTCCTTCTGTCACTGTGATTTCGAAACATTTTTAACAGTTTCATTGTTTAATTTCTGTGGCATTAGCCTATGTGTATTTCAAACACAGACGGTATATTTCCAAAATTCTGTAGTTAGTAATGACTTTAAAATTACTTTGCTGTTGATGGTGTCACAATTTTTCCAACATTCATCCTGTTTGTAAATACAACTTGATCTGAATATTTGAAAATTTAAGATTGTGCTGTCTTTTTGCTGCCATAAAGCCACACAGGAATTGGTTTCTTCCAAATTTGTATGCATATATTTATTTACCTTTTAGTTAACTGCTGTAGTTCTGATAAGTAACTAAATTTGAATTTAAAATAATCCTTGCTGAAGGCCTTGGTTTTACAAATGTTTTTTATAATAATACCAACTGCTTCAATTTAGGATTTCATTATTTCTGAGGGAAAAGAACTAATAATATGCTGAAATGGTGATAATGAAAATTGAACAGATGGAATTGGATGAAAATGGCATAAAATCTTGTTTAATTATATTTATTATTTATATTTTCTTTTTTTTTTTAACATGTAAAAATCTGAGTTGTTTTTCCTTTAAATGAAAACAATGAAGAGGATTTTGTGGAACATAATAAAATATAATCATATTTAATATGAAATACGGCATCACAAAGAAACTCAATTGTCATTTAGAATAACTTTGCAAGAAAATCCTCCACTGTGCTCTCTCTCAAGAATACTGCTAGGGTACAAAAGAATCAATCTGTATTGTTACAAAGTTTGCTGATATTTCCACAATAAATATTAATGTGTTTATCAGTTTGAAAATGAAGTATCTCTTGTTTTCTGTGTTCCACAAACTTAAACAGGAAAAAACAAAATCATATCTTCCAGGATGATTAAGTCATGACTGTGCTCTCATTTGTGCCTTTATAACAGTAAATTTATAAATCCAGATATATCAGGGTACATTATTCCTAGCTTACACTCAAAAAGAAAAATTGGAAGATATTTGCAGTGTTTCTTTTTCACACTATGCATTAAGTAGAAGCCTTAATGGTCTGTTCCACAGAACATCTGGAAGTCTCAGTTAGATAAAACACTGTTGTGTTATGTCTCTTACAAACATAAAGTTGGAAAAAGTCCAACTCCAAAGGAGCTCTCATTCTCAGAAATGCTTGAGGATGGAAAAATAATGATTTGCTTTTTGTAGCTGCAGACACAAATCACAGAAAGGTGATGTGACTTGCTCAGGGATATACATGCCACCTCTAGCAGAGCTGGGGTTTACGTTTTCATCTGATCAGTGCCTTAATCAGAAAACCTTCTTTCCTCCTGCAGCTTGAAAGTTACCAGCTTTGCTGCAAAACATTTCTGGTTTTGAGGAAATAGTATTGTCCAGCCCTTCTGAGCCCCAGTGTTCCATGAAATCTGTCTGCAAGAGTTCCCAGTGTCCAAAATCTCCATAGCTGAACAGGGCAGAGTTTAAATTTGAGGGTCAATTAGCAGGATACACAGTACACACTATTAAAGACTGAGGGGTTTTAGCACAACTGTGACAATGTATTTACAGCTGGCATCACATACATCAGCTGTAGGCACTATCTGAGATCCTTCAATAATTAAATTAGAAAAAGTGACCAAGTTTATTTTAAAAGCATTTCTTTGTTTATACTCACTCCTAATAGCTCTTTCCCTGTGTTCTTTGCATCCTGTCCTGTTCTTCTGTAATTAATAAATGTGTATCCTCTGGAATATAACCGCTGGGTTTAGTTCTTGTTATTACAGTATTTGTACTGTTTGCCAACCACTACCACACAATGAGGTTTGACATCATGTTGGGGTGAGGCGGCTGAATTTCTCTGTGGCTGACATGCTAACAGCATGGTTTGAAAGGGCAGATTTTTAAAGTAGTGAGCAAAATTATTAACATGAGACTGAAGGGCAAAGTAATAAAACTTTAAAACCACTAAGTAAGTCTGGAGGCCATGTAAGAACATTGTAGTAGAGGCACAGATGGTGTGCATACTGATGAGCAGGAAAACATAAAAGAGTGAGCAAAACTGTATGGGTAAATGGAGAATTATGTAACTTTTACTGGGGCAACAGATGTATTATTTTCTAAAGCAAATCTCCACTGTAGACAGCAAAGAGAAAATCAGATGAAAAGCCATAGTAATTTCGCTACCAAAAGAAAATCACAGTAAAGCTCTGGAAAGAACAAATAACATAAAAATAACATAAAAAATAATGAAGTGACAGTGGGAGATTTTGAGACACAGAAAAGAGTTATGCAACTGGTTAGCACTTCTGGAAGTCTGCCTCTGAGATTGCAGAATGTACATTGATCATATTGAATCTCAAGGTGACTGTAGTTACCTTGTCTGGTTGTCTTGGCTGAATACTGAATTGTTGCACCCTCAACCCATGACCTCTTTTCTTCTCATCTCATGCAGCTGCTGAGCTTCTTGTCTTCTGCCTTGGCTCTGAACAATGTGTGTTGCTCAAACTGATGACACACACACAGAGTAATCACTCTGGAGGAAATTTTATAAGTAATTCCTTTATTTTGAATTGATGCCTTCATCCATAACAGTAACAAAACATTCTACCCTCCTATAGTCCTAATAGCAAAATCTTTTCTAATTTAACATGGTAGGTTTTGCCACCAAAGTACAGCAGATAAACATGCACAATGTATGTAACTGCCTTGGAATAACTCACTGAACCTGAACTTTCATTCCTAAGATCATGGATATCTGAAACATTTGCCATCATAAATACTCCCAATTGCTTAATAAAATGGTTCTGTGCTGCTACAAACTCCTGAGATCCACATAGTTCCAAGATCCATATTATTACATGCCATGCTTGTCTACTTGAAAGGCTCGGGTCTGGATGGGAAAACACACATGGAAACATGAGCCAGACAGTTGGGAAGCAGAGCAATGGGGAAGATCAGGCAATCACAGGGGCTGATGATCCAGTGTTTCCCTTGTGCACAACAGATCTTCCGCAGCACCTTAAAAGCTTCTACTTCTTGGTTAAACTCTTAAATGGTTACTGTCTCCAGGGAGCACAGTCAGCAGATACTAATTGCAACTGTTGGGTTGCTATTACTTAACCTAGCTTATCAAATGTACTGTTTCACAGCAATAGAGAAAGAAACTGAGAAAAATCTTCCCAGTCCTTCTGTACAACTTTTTAGATGCAGTGTGGCTTTCTTCACAGTCTTTCTTTGACATGTCTCATTCTTGTCACCAGCTGTGATCCTCAAAGTCAATTCCTGAGTTTCCTTTATTTTTAAGTTTACTGCTGTTCTGCCAAAATGTAATCAGTTCTTTTATCCCATCCCTTTCACTGTTCAGTGTCGACACATGTTGAACTCTTTTTTTCATCTCCAGTTTAAAAAACATTAAACATTAGCAATATCACCCCTTCTGTTCTCAAGCTGAAACAGTAGTCCTTGACCCTCAGGTCTTTTCTGAGCTTCTCAGCTCTGCATCTGAACTCATCATGAGGAAGTGCTATGCACAATGGGAGAAGCAAGGAAAGGTGAAATTAATGCCATTTCAGAGTCATATAATATTATATTGGTAGCAATGGAGTCATGTCCTTGTGTATACTGCACTTGGGATCTGCAACTGGCTTGTTACCTTATAAAGATGACTCTTGTTTTATTATCTCTTATAATCCATAGTTGAAAAATAAATTGCCTGGTATATACAGGTGATAAACAGTACTGCTGAAATGATGCAGAAGCTTTAGAGATGTCACTGTGGTCTGTGTTAATGGATATGTTTTCAGTAAAATTTTATTTTTACAGGTGTCTTCAAATTTCATAGCACTTTAAAACAGATTAACAATGTTAGAAACATGGGTGAAATATACTTAATGAGTATTCTGTGCCGAAACCAAATTTCAGTGGCTGTAACTTCTGCATCCTTTCCAATTTTTATTCAGGAAGGATAAGACCCAGTGCCATGAGTTGACCAGTGGCATTTATTGAACTTTCTGCTATTATGAAGCCATGTTCTAGTAGTGTGTGTGATCTGAACACACCCTCTGATCCCTGCATTAAGACAGTCCAGCCAGCTATAGTCCTTCCACACACAGTGGATATGCAGCTCCCTGGGCTGTGGCAGCACTACTTCTCTGAATGCTGTGGAAAGCTTTCAGCAAAACCAGGGAAAGTTACCAGGAGCCTGCTATGAGATATGATAAACAGCAGTAGGAGTTGGGCTTAAATAACTGAGATACTTATTAAAATGACAAACATAACTACATAACTTACTTGATCCTTCCACACAACAGTTCTGAATTCACTAAAATATGCTTATTGTGTGCCTTATTTTAATAGGCAACACATTTCTGTTCATACACTCTCAGTTCTAATAGGAAATACAGCAAACTTTCTCAGGAGATACAAGTAGTGGCAGTACATCTGAATGACTGCTTGGTGAATCACTTCTCTACCATAATATTGACAGAAATACCTTCACGTGTTTCTCCACCTTGTCACAGGCTCTTTATCACAGGCTTTCTCTGCTCCATTTATAAATCACCACATAGGAGCTATCTCAGATGTCTGTCATCCCAGCACCCAGCAGTGCATTTGGCCAGTCCTGCTTTGACAGGGCTCGCTTGGCTCAGGAGAGGGTGAGCAGGCTACTAAGAGTTATGGGAAGTGGCCTTCTTCTTGCTTAATTTTTAACTTCCCAGTGTATTTCTACTCTCTGAGTAGTATATGGTCATCTGTGTAGACTCCCATAGTGGTTTTGAGAAATCCTGGATTGAACTCATTCTTGTATGCAATGATACAGGGGAGTACTTGGTGTGCCCTGTCACCATCCCTATCCCAGTTCTATTCCTCACAGAGGGATGAGGCTGCTGGGAAAGTCTCTGCCCCAGTTTGTCCCATGACCCCCATTGCTACCCACACTGGCCATGCTGCACCCTGACAGGAGACTCCTGGGCTGCAGACAGGACTCCAAAATGGACTCTGGTAGCTCTGTGGTGCTCACAGACCATGAAAATTTGTTCAGTGAAGAATACTCTGTAGGACAGTCATACAGATTTACTTTGTCTTAGCCTTCCTTTCAGAATTGCTTCTTATGGTCAAAGGGTGATCTGTGCAGGCTAGTGATCATAAATACCACAGAGAAACAAGAGAAAAGCTCTGAGGACATGGATTCTGGTGGATATTTATGGCAAAAAAATGTCATTTTAGAGTGGATTTTGCTGCTTAGTTCATCCAACTAATAACCTTCTTTCCCTGCTTGAGTATCTTTCCCAAGAGCTCCTCAAAAACCCTCTGCAGGCTTGACAAACTGCTCTGTTGGTAGTGATATCTCATTCTCCCTTTTTAATTTTTCCTGGGGGCCTTGTGATTGTTCTTGATTGTATGACATGCCCAGACAGGAAGCCATAAAGAAGAAGGAATAAAGGGTCTTCGTAAAGATAAAATCTAGGATGGCGTTGCCTTTGTCTTTGCCAAAATAATTATTCTGGGTCTTCCCTACATTGTGTGTCTAAGCAGTTCACAGACAGAGGGGGTCTTGCAGCAGATTACATGGATTTCTCTGATGGCTGCAGCTCATTTTTGGCAGTTCTCTGCTCTGGTACACCTCAGACGTAGTCAGGGATAAATACCAGGATGAGTGGACTGTGTAGGGAAGCTCTGGAAATGTTAGGGCATCCCTGTGTGCAGGGTTCTCCATAGAAAGTGGCTGGTAGCTCCTTCAGATGAAAACTGAGCACCACTTGGCTCTAGTAGTCCCCAAAAGCTACCTCCTGTTTATATCCCCCCAAGTGTCAGGTCCCAAATAAACAGCCTAAGTTCAGCATTTACTCACTCTCTGAGGGGTTCACTAAATATTTCACGTTGAATTCCCTGGCTGAAAAGAAACTACACTCCAAAATGTTTATTTTCTGTAAGTTGTTTCAAATTGCTTATCTATTTCCTATGGACTTTTTGTTTATATGAAAGTAACTATGAGGTTCCCACCAATTTGGGGTGGTTTAGTTTTATTGTGTAGTGATGATTACTTGCCTTTCATAAATTGGTTAAGGGTTTATCCTTACTTGTTAAAACGGGTATTATTTAGCATGCATAAAGTTAAACTCCATGTATCTATGGTAAAAGCTGTACCTTGCTGGGGTGTGTGTGTGTGTGTGTCTCTGTGTGTGTGTCTGTGTGTTATGAGCGCATGTTTTTAGCTTACAGCAAGTTGTGTACTTTAATATGCAGATACTTTCTAGAGGTCTTATAATCATGATTTTCTTTTTAGTGATAAATTAATGAGTCAAATAATAATGATTCTAAAAACACAAAGCAAAACAACTCAAAAAAAGAGCTAGTGAAGATGTGGGACTGTGTTGCCCTGATTTAAAAAAAAAAGGCAAAAGAGAAGACTTGGAGTGAAAAATATTCTTGGATCAGACAACAAGTACAAGGAACCATGCCAATTAAAAATGAAATGTGCTTGCCTTGTGATTGTTCCAAATTCTTTATCAGCCAAAAAAAACCCAAAAAAACCCAAACACGTGCCTAGTAATTATGAATACTTAGCATTAGATAATACTGTTCTCTAAGAACACAACTACTCTTTCCAGTTGGTTCATACCATGACTTCCTAAGTGCTCAGCTCCTCACATTTTTCACATTTGATGAAGTGTAGTGAATAAAAAGACTTAATATCTCAAATATTCTAAACTAAATAAATTAATTACCCTTGCTACGTTAGAGTCATATCTATACATAAAGCTGTAACTGTTGGAAAAAATATGAGTAATGAGGTCAGGTGGTATATCTTGGAAAGCACTTTGCTTAACCTTTAGAGGTAACATTAACAGATTGCCTACTGAATGTTACAATTGCAAAAATATTCTGCAGCTGTAGGACCAAGAGGTTGAACCTTCTCAGTTCTCATGTTCCTTTGAACAGTGTATCCTTTCTTAAAATCTTCTAAGATTTTGAAAAGGCAGAATAAAATATTCAGTAGAAAAATATATTGAAAAATATTGCTTTATGGTAACAGTATTAATAATTCCAATATTAAACCAGAACTTTTCATATCTTCATAAAGAATTTATAGGTGAAAACAACATTTTTGATTATGCATAGCTCTTATTCTTGCCAATGAAAATTCAGTTTGAGCTTTCATGTTTTTACAAGGTACCTGCTGTGTATGCAAATATCTGAATACATCCCTTCATCTTTTTCTGCATCAATATTGTCTTTATTTTTAACCTTCACCTGACACTTTTTTATTTTAAGCATTGAGAAAGTAATAAAAAAAGTTAACTTCTACATGCATTGTTGTTAACTTCATTAATGCAATTCATAAAACCTTTAACATTTTGCCAAGAAGTGAATATTTTAATTAATTCAGAAGCATTAATGGAAGAGGAATTGGTTTTCTTTGAGAGATGTTGCAGAAATGCAAGCTTCATTTGCAAAAAGTTGATCATTGTTGCCTAAAATTTTCATTATCCCTGTTTTTAAATCTTTTAATTAGAAAAAACAAAATCTTTCATTTCACAAGACAAAACACTATTTTCTACTTTTGTGAGTATTGTGAAAAGTATCTTCCAGCCACTTCAAAAATAGAAAGAGTAGCTACAAAAGGACAGTTGAACAACTCAAAATTCTTGGACACCTATCCTGGGAGGGAGGAAAATATAACTTAGTTCAACATTTTCATTGATTTATATTATTATGAAGTTGCAGAGATAACCATCCCTGCTAATATATTTCAAGCTGCAGGGTGACCTGGTTTATAGTGATTAACTGAGCTGTGGGGTTTGGAGAAGAGGTACCCAAGGCTGTACTTCCTTGCAGCTGATGGGAGTGACTCAGAGGACCAGCTCAAATCTCTAAATGTACTGCACAGGAAACTGTGGGATACTTGCAGAAGAAAAACAATGAAGGCCTGTTATCACTCACTATCCTATTTGCTTGCAAATGTTCGAAATAAGGACATGGACCTGAAGTACAGAGTTCAGCAGAAATTCCTCCAGTTTATATTTCATAGCCTTGCAGGTTTGTGCTGCTCAGGAAGACCAGTTAGAGTTGCACAAGAGGAACTATTCATAAAACAGAATGAACAAGCTTTGATACCAGTAGCAACTGCCACACAAATTTACTGATCTTGTCAGGGAACAATTCTTTGTCCCAGTGTCAAAATGAAAATAAGTTAACCCATCTGTGAGGTCCCTCAGAAGGTCAGTGGGCTCTCAGGAGTACTTCTGGAAGAGAAAAGAGAGTGGTGCTGAACATGGTGGTGACTGAAGAGTCAGTTGGTGAACGGCAGGGATCCCATCATGGATGACTAATGCCAGGGCAGTGCAGTACAGCTCAGCTCTGACTGAATGATGGTGACACCACTCTGCACTTCACAGAAATCACAGAGTGCATTCAAGTTGGAAGGGATCTCTGCAGATCATCTAATCCAAACACATCATCCCAAAGCATGACTCAGGATAGACCTCCTATAGACATATGATTACAGTGAAAATAGCTTGCATGCTGAGATCCTAAAGAATATTTCCTCCTGTATTTTATTACACCCTAGGAGTTTCAAAACAGTTTTTACCCTGCCTATGGGTGTCTCGGAGCTGGTAACTGCCATGACACTATGCCAGGAAGTGCACTGAGAAAATAATTTCTGTATTATAACTAAGTCAGAAGTTATTTCTACTTGACAGAAAAGCTAGTTACACCATCTCCCAGTTAATGCATCTGTGACAATCATGGATTTTGCATGATGGTGGTGGTTGGATTCCACAAAGGATATGAATGACAGAATTACAAGCTAGTACATCAAACTATGGTCTCATAGCAGGCAGGGCAGGCAAAAAAGCACTCCCACTATAATAATTTTTCCTTATAACCACCTCTGTGCAGAGTCTGAGTCTCTGTAAGACAAGCCATGTAACTCCATGCTGCTGGTTCACACACTGGTGCATGGACAGAAATTCAGGCTGCAAATGGTTGGTTGGGCATGTGGCAGGAAAACCTGTGGGTAGAATCTGATAGTCAGGGAGGAGCAGCTTCATCTGCAATGCACTGACCAAGTCCAGAGCAGGGACAGGGATGTTGGAATGAAAGGAAAAGTTATTTTAGTTCTCCTGGCGGTTCTGACAAGATGATCCATACCGGGATGCTATTTTTCAAGTTCTTGTTTAGGCCTCTCCTTATGCCTGTCATGTTCTTTCTTCCTGACCTGTGGAAAACTGTGTTGAGATTTTCATCTGAAAAGGCAGCAAAAAATATCTGTCAAAGAGCCTTTCCCCCACCTAATTTCTGTAGTATATGTTCTGCATTCTCAGAGTTTAAATTTGAAAAGTTAAAACATACTTCTCTCCCAGAAATATAGCTGATGGAAAAAAATCTAAACATGAGTTGAAGCAACATCTAGGAGTAGAGTGCATTTCATGAACCAAATCATCCCAAACTTCTTGCACAGCATACAGAATTAGTTCACTTAGGTCTAACTTTCAGTTTTAGACTGAGGTCTTTCATCACCCTACTGATGCAGTGAAAATCTTTTCTTTGTTGTGTGTTGTGACCTAGAATACGTCAGAGCTTTGGATCCATGCAGATCTTTCCTGTACAGAGAGCTATGCTACATTATAGTAAAAAATGGCTTTTTTTTTTTTTTTTGTGCTTAAACTAGAATGATTAGGTTTCTGAACAGAGAAAACTAGAACTCTATGGTAAGGAAAAGCAATGAGAAATATCCTAAATATGGTTCTACCTTTGTGTCAGTTCTGTCTTGCTGAGTTTTAAGAGACTCTGCATAGGCAAGTTTCCCCTTATGCCAAGAGCATTTAACCTTCAGACCCGGTTTGTTTGCTCCTCGCTGAGAATTTTATTCACCTGCCATACTCAGCAATATCTAGAACAGTTTGTCTCTGGAGCAAGTTCATCTACCCTTCAGGGTATATCAGCTGCTGGGTTTTTCAGTTTCTTTAAGGGATTCAAGAGCAAACAATTCAGACTCTGTTTATCCCAATCACATTTTTTCAAATATAATTATATTGTGACTGCTGAGTTTTTTTATGTTACATGATATCCAAGTGACTGCTCTATTAAAAACAAAAATATTATTTCATTTAAGTCTAAAACTACCAGGACAAAAGTTAAGCAATTATAATTTCAGGAAATTATCACATTAGGCTTTATCTGTGTTGTACTGATAATAAACTGACATACAGCCAGGAATCCAAGTAAGGCCCATTCCCTCAAAATGACTTGCAAAGAGCTGCAGAAGGTAGAGCAAATGAAAAAAAAAAAAAAAAAGAAGGTAGAACCTTCATTATAACAGTCCCAGTCTGAATATAGGCATAAAACCCAATCAACCTGCTTTTTAAATCTATAGATTTTGGTATGTTGCCAAGATAATTAAGATAATTGCTGGCTCATTTTTTTTAACATTAAAATAAAATTGTTCAGCAAACTTCTTCATGGTAATCAGGAATACCTCATGTCTGCATTATGAAATGGACAATTTAAAGTATTTATTTTAAAGCCACAATGCAAAACAAATGGCATCTGTATTTCACTCAACAAAACAGCAGGACATCTGACTACTAAAGAAAAGAGATCATCACATCAAAGAGGACAGCTGGCCATCTTACTCTAACAGTTGAATTGCAGATGTGTTTAGCATTTTCAGCAATATCTGGTAAAGGCCAGGAATGGCTTTTCTTCCTTACTTTAGTTTTGGCAGCTGGGAGGGCTTTGTTAAAATTTTAGAGGAGACATATTTCTTGATAGTGCCTTTAGGCACTGCTTCAGGACACAGTGTGCTTGTGGCAGTGTAGAGGCAGAGCATGTATGGTTCTACAGGAAAAATGAAGTGTAAGCTCTCAAAATGAGGGCACCTGCTCCCACTTGGAAGACACCATCCCAAGTTGAGATGAAATGTTTAACCTTCTCTGGGCCAGAGGAGCACTCCTGAGCTCTATCAGACAATGTCAACTCTGGCTGTTTCTGGAGTTGGACTGGGATGTCTGGAATTTTGTGCTCGTCCAGATTCCTTGTCACTAAAGGACAGATGAAAGATCCACATTCACAGGGAAGGCTGTAGGGTCCCTTTTCCATTCTTTGTAAATACTTAAGTATTTCTTAGGTTTGAGTGGAGCTGTCATTAAACCACTTGCATCCTGATACAAAAAAAAAGTTAACTCCTGGATGTGGATAATCTGAATTCAAATAAGCATTACAGACCAGAAAGAGGGAGTCAATCCCAACCCCAATTTTTAACATAAATGAGTGTGGTGTCAGCCACTCTGGAGCTGCCTGAAGATTTTTTGACAAATGATCATCACACCTGGAACTTTGACATGGACAGTTTTAACTGTTAAAAACACATTAAACTGTTAAAGTCCACATCTGATGAGGGTACATGAGAGGAGGACACTGGTGAGGCTGGTCAGGGCCATCAAGACCAATTAGTGCGCTCAGGGCCCTGATAATAAACTTGATTCAGAAATACTCATTAGAGTCAGCAACAGCCCAAACATCCTTTTGTGTCCTACCGAAGAGTAATGGTGGTAGGACAACCGCTAGTGCAGAAGACTGAAACTTCTTGCCACAGATGCAAATTAAAATATGTTCAAAGAAAAACATAAGCATTACTAAAACATATCCTACTGAGATAATTAAGCATATGAGATTATCTGTACAAAAATGCAACTAACAAACATTGTAATTTTCATGTAAAATGAAATAAAATCTTTTTGGATCAGTATGTAACTTAAAACCTAAAGAAAATCATGCAATTTTAGACCATCAGCCTTCAGAGAACATTTTTGACTGGGATAAGGAATTTAATGATGTTGCCTACACTAACAATGTCTATGAATTAGAGGAGTCATGCCCGCAAAAATTTGTTTTTGTGTGTCTTTTCCTAAATACCTTTATTGTTGCTGTACACCCTGCCACAGAAATTTATCCAAAGTAGGGTTTAATTAAAGCTGGCTGAAAGCTTGGTTCTCAGAGCAGAATATCAGGGTTGGTCAGATGAATGCTGTTTCAAGCTCTGCCTATGATCACTGAATGATATTTCAGCAAAAGGCAATATTCAAAATAATATAATGTACCTGGTCATGTTTTGTGACAGGCACATGGCTGATAAAGTGTTGCTTGAACCCAATGTGATTTGCTTTATCTTCTGCCACATGAATTTTGATTATCCAGCTTAGCATGCGTAACTGCAAACACTGTTCATAAGATTATCTGCTCTTTAAACTCAGCTGTAGCAGACAAAGGCTCAAGCTCCTCGAGCAGTGGATTGTAAAAAGCCTACCTAAAAATTGTAAATTATATCCACTGTAAACACACATACTGTTATTAAGTATATAGCATGGCTACCATGGTTGCAAGAGACAGGGAATAAGAGATTTTGAGTTTTCATTTCAGGACACAATTTGAAAGGTGATGTTACTGCCAACACATGGCAGCAGCTCAAAAGAACCTTAGGCTCAGGGACCTAACTCCCTGGGAAAAAGAGGAATGTCAACTCCACATAGCAGAATTTCTGAGCTTGTGGGTAGTATGTAGAATGAAATTCTTCAGACTTATCTTGAATCTTCCTACTATACCTGGGTTTGTGCCTGTAGAAGTCAGATTATTTGGTGTTATGAGAGGGTTGGGTCAGTCATCACTTTGCTATCACAGGGGAAATAAAATAAAATGAAGGGTCCAGAAAAGCTCAGCTCCAAAAGGGTTCTGAGGCCAACACCATCTCATGCACGCTACAGTTTGGTCCTTCTGCTGTTAATTACTTGCTTGGCTTGCAGTAGAGGTGAACAAAATGTTCCCAGTAATATTCCAAACAATTTGAAATATGCTTATTTCTTACTTTTCACTACAAATTAAATAATTTCAGTGGGTTTACTGAGAGTCACAAAGAGCTTTTGAGTGAAATGAGTCCTTGTTAAGTAGAGAGAAATTGGTAGCAAAAAAAACATAGGAAAAAATGCTGGTCCTTGCCATTCTGATGTGAAAGACAGTAACATTCACTGGAGTTTTATTTTGTGTTCTCTCATCCTTAAGATGAATCTCAAAAGTTATAAATATAGGTGAGAAAATGAAACATGAGACTTTAAATGATAACTTATTGCATTTCACCTTGTTTTATCCCTATGACTTATAGCTAAATTGGTAAGAGAAGAGAATTAACTCATTAAAGGGATACAGATGATGCCTTAAAGAACTTGAAAAATCTCATTACTTTCATGTAAGATAGAGAGGGCCTGATTTGCATTTATGTAAATCTACTGGAAGAAATGCAATTATACTAGCATAACTTAATGTGAAGATGAATCAAACTCGATGTCTTTCTTTATAGCTTCAGGGTAAAAACTGGGTTTCACAAAGACCTTTAAGGTGAAATTAAGGTTTCTAGTTGATAGGTTATTTTAATGTTTTTGCCTCAGGAAAACATTTAAAAAATCCTCTTTATTTTATTCCTTTTCGAAGTGTGAAGTGAGGGATTTACTGGGAGTTACTTTTAGGTTATGTGTATACTGGTCATGTATACTCTGTAACTGAGCCTGTTGGTCAGCAAAACTCAGGGTTTTTGCTTGCTGGAGGTATTATATGATGTTCTTAGTAACAGCCAGTTCCCTGGGAAATTTTTGTGATGGGCCAGAATCGAAAAAGCTGTCACTCATTGAAATGACTTCTTAGATTTTGCAAGGAAGTAGTTATCTAGAGCTGTATTACTTTATGCATTTCAGATCAGACCTCTAAACCACCATTTTTCAGAACATCTATGTTGTTGCTGTATGTCAGAATCAAACATTTCTGTAAGTACATTTGGCTTACTGTATTCTAGAAATAAAGGCCAGGAAAAGGATGCATTGTCTTCAAAAATTCTAACTTGGACTGATACTGATGTGTAACTGGCTGACTCTTTTAAAAGATACAATATATATGTCTCTGTGTCTGTGTATATATAATTTGTATAAACCATCTATATTTATATAAAGGAACACACAAATATATGTTCATATCTATCAACAATCAAATATATAAAAATTTATGTATATGTGCTTATATCCATGTATCAATGGAGACAAAGTAGAATAAGTGAAAACGGAATCATATTTTTGGGGTTGGTTATCTTATCCAAGTAACAATTCTAATGATTCATTGGTTTCAAGAGTAAAAAGAATAACCTACAGAAAAACAGAACAACATGCAGAAGCAACCTGAGAAACTCTGAAAATGTGGTTACAGCAACAAGCACTAAAAGCCTATGTCTGTGTTTCAGTGTCATCAGCTTTATATTAGTACCAGTACCAGTATCAGAAACAACCTCATTGTCACAATTTGGGATTTCCTTGGGATATGTGTTGCTGAAGATACCCTCTTTTTGTGACTCATACTGGTGTGTTTATAACTAGCTTAGCTGTCTCTAGGTGAGGGCAAAACACAGGCAGGTTTCATCCTTTAATATGCTTAGTTTAATGCATTAACTCAAGGAAAAGAAAACATAATGTGTATCCTGTCCCAATTGCCAGAGCATTGCACAGCATCTTTGAAGTTGCTGCAAACCTGAATTGGAGGCTTCTAGTCTATGTTAGTAATTCAGCTCCTTTTTTTGGGAGGAATATTTTAACAGGTAGGTAATTCTGTATATGATTTATGCATAATGTCAGAGACATAATAATATGTGTAAACATGACTAGAAGAATGCTGTAGTTTGTTGCAGTCTGAGAATTAAATGGGTATTAAATTAAGTAACAGCATAAAATCAACAAGTCACCTGATAATAAGTTGGTTTTCTTACTACATTACCTCTTAGCATAAACGCATCACAAAATGTCAGATTTAGTCATGTTACACCAGTTTAAAACTTCTATCAATTTTATATGCCCTCTTGAACTCATTTACCACTCAAATAAAGCAAACATGGTTATGAAATTTTCATAGAGACTTTCCTCTACCACTTTATGCAAGTAAACACTCCTTGTTTTGACTTGTGAAATAAGAAAATGAAATGTGGAACTGGGGTTGGATAATAAATGTAGCATCTTGCAATGCCATTTTTACTGACACTGAGCTTTACAGATTCCCTAGTTTTGATCTGTGACAGAACTGTCTGAAAAACAAGTTTTCTTTTCCCAGTGAATTTATTGGTTTTAGGTAATTCTCCTCTGGCTACCAAGCTGGCTGTCCATATGCAATAACCTGTCATTAAGGTAACCTGGGAAACCAGTACTAACAGATGTAAAGGTCTACTGTTTTTCATATTTTCCCATTTCTTCTCTTATCTCATCTCAGAACCATTGAAATGGCACATAATAAAATTCTTGCTATTGAACCAACATATATAAAGATGTTCTAATCTCAGGCTACTGGGGCCAAAAGGTCCTTCTCCAGGTGTGCAGAGAAGATATGAAAAGGACTGGGAATTCAGAACACACATCTATATGGCCGTCTCAGGAATGAATAAGGAAAATGTTTTTAGGATAGCTGCAGTTACTGACAGTTCCCGCTACAACTAAAATGCTGAAAGTAGGGAACAGAAAGTGATTTTATGTAGCTCTACTACAAGAGAGTGGGTATAAGCTGATTAGTTTGCTCATCACACACTAAACTTGTCTATGGGTGAAAATGCCTTCCTGTTGATAGAAAGACAAGATTCTGTTGTGCACAAGTTAAAGAGCCAGCCAGAATATTGGTTTAAATACAACTGCTCTTTCCTAAATAGCTCTGCAGAGTTGCTGTGATCAAAGAAACTGCTTGGAAGTTTGATTGGGGAACCTCTTGCACTTAAGGGGTGGTGGAGTGAGGGAAGCTGACAAATATAGCTGTTCCCTCACTCTTCAGAGAATGAGTTGTTCAAGAAGGGAATAGATAGCGACCAATGACTTGTCCTCTCTTAGTAACAATATGTGTGCAGAAGGAATGTTGCATGTCCCACAAGGAAACTTCCCTGTAAGCCACTGAATCTCCATATTTATGGGCTGACCAGTATCTCTGTATTTCTACTTACCATAAAAATTGCTGTGCCACCAGGAACTGACAGCTTACAACTCAATCTCAAGAGAACACTGACCAATTTCTTTTGCAAACAGATTTTTTAGTGAAATTACTGTTTGAAACTGTGTGTTCAGTCTTCAGTTTGAATCAGTGATAAGTATGGAATATTAGCTGGCACATTAAGAAGCAGTTGACCTATATTGGCTCCAAAACTTAAGTTAAAAATATAATTAAAAAGCAAAGAAAATGAAATTTTTCTAGAAGTAAATATGATTTTCTAAGTGGATCTGGTATCTGCAACACTGTGTTACAATTTTTCCTGGTATAGTTTATTGCAAACTCGAGTCTTCTTGAGAGGGTGTACAAGAAATATATATAATTTCATTGAATTATCCAGGTTTATTATACTTCTTGCTACATATAATGACAAAGAATGCATATTTCTTACCAAAGCAATAGGAAAAGACTCATGATTCCTGTGTGGATTTGATCTCTCAAGAACCCCTAGAGTCCTGTCAACATCCTAGGGTCAAGCACCACTGAAAATGAAATTTAAAATTAAGCACAGGCATTCCAATTATGATCTCAGATCTATAGTGCCAAATAATGCCCAAACACAATTTATGGAAGAGGTAAAATGCACATATAACAATGGGGTGTGAACTGCATGGCAACACAGTGGGTTTGAGGGCTTCCCTTCCTATGTAGTCATCTTTCATGTGCCTCTTTCACTAGCGGGCATTCCCAGGACTCTGCCACTAGACCAAGTATGAGCCTTTCCTAAATTCAGGAACAGTTGTGAATGTTTATTCCATTTGACATGTCTTCTTCCCTCACTCACCCATTGTCTGGATTTAAAGACTTAGTTTTCTCTTGTTAGCATTTCCATGTCTCTTTCTGCTACCTAATCACCCCAGTTCCTCCTTGCTACTACAACTTTAACCTTCTCACAAGTATGAAGCACATACAGCTGATGAAAACAGAAAAGGACAATGGAGATGGAAAACACTAGTTTAGTGTCATCTGTTGTCAACCTCATAATTTTAGAAACTCATCAGGGAAAATCATATTGCTTAAGCAGAGTTTAACGTAATTTTCAAGCTGCCCTAGCATGACTGAGCTGCATGATCTATTCTAATATCTCCAGACCAAGAAAGGACTCAGAAAAATTAAAGGCCCAGATAGACATCATGGCTTGGTCTTGAGCAGACTGTGGATTAATATGTTGTAGTTCACAAATTTTGGAACTTTTCTTCATCCTAAAACTTGAGAAGAAGGACACCCACCAGCATACTGTTCATATCCCAGAAAAGAGCTGAACTTTCCTCGCAACTCAACAGGATGCTGCAAAAAGGTTTTTAGTTCACCTTAGGAGAATATACTAGTCAAACATAGGGGAAAAAACTGAGTTCGTATAACAGTACAATACGCTTGGTCTTGAGCAGACTGTGGATTAATATGTTGTAGTTCATAAATTTTGGAACTTTTCTTCATCCTAAAACTTGAGAAGAAGGACACCCACCAGCATACTGTTCATATCCCAGAAAAGAGCTGAACTTTCCTCGCAACTCAACAGGATGCTGCAAAAAGGTTTTTAGTTCACCTTAGGAGAATATACTAGTCAAACATAGGGGAAAAAACTGAGTTCGTATAACAGTACAATACAAAAACTCTGCTTTCAAGTTAAAGTCTGGTCACAAACATCTGTCACTCCGTACTTACAAAGCTGACCAACGAGATTTGTTAGGTGAATGAGAGGTAACACCAGCAGAAAGCTGCATCACTTGTGGTACTCTTTTGCAGGAAGAACAAATGTCTGGTAGTGGTGCTTGTTGCAACAAAGGAGGCTGAAATCCTGTTTCTGCTCCTCCACAAACCAGACACAACAGACTCATTCTCAGTAGAGAATCAGAGGGTTTCTCTTTATTGGTAAGCAAGGCAGCTGAACTAAGCAATTAAGTGCTCTTGATCTATTTTATTTGACAAAGCAAAAAAAAAGTCCCAGGGAACATGGGGAGCCTTGTAGTACAATGCCAGAAGAAAAGTGGGGGAACTAGTTTCAGAATAGCTTTCTCTGCCTCCATCTCAAAAACCCCCAACTTTCTACCCAGTAAGAGGACACTGTGGGAGGAAAGAAAGGTCTGACTCACAGCAGAAACAAAAAAGTAGCACAAAAAGAACAGTCTCCATATGCCTCAATAAAGAGCCTTGTATGTCTTTAATTAGCTCATTATGGAAGAGTGTAAAGTAGATAAAGTAACTCAGTATGGAATTATCAAATCAAATGGTATTAAAAAAAGAAAGCAGGGACGAGATGTAGGTTGTGCTGTTAGTACATCTTTCTAAGAAGAAGGGAAAAAAAAAGGAATCTGTAAAGGATAAGGAAGAAGAAGGATGAAATAGAATAAAATGATTTGGACATAATCTGCTATAATGGAGTGAGTGAGGAGACTATATAGCTGCCATCATCATTTTGCATACATGTCTCTATTCCTGAAGAGGACTTTCCATATCCACAGTTACTTTCATCTCTCCAAACAATATAACACCCCACGTTAGAGAAATGTTAAAGGATGATGTGGTGTAGCATCAAAATGTAGACATCAAGTGTAACATTATCTTGACATTTAAAGATAAATGACATTAATTTCATGCTGTATCTACCTAGTCTCTGCTGCTATATGATATGCAATTCTGCACCAGAAGAAATGAGATGAGCTGTTCAGGTACTGTAAGTGATTTGGCTGCAACTAACCATCAGTGTAAGTTTTACTTTCAACTCTTTTCTCATAGAAATGACCTGCTAGGTATTTTGGCAAATGCACAACTTGTACTTCTTTATATTCCTTTGAGTTGCCAAAACAAAGTGAAAAGGCAAATAGACTTTAGAGGCTATGGCATAATCCATTTAAACAAGCTCATCAGCTTTTGAAAAAAACAATCCCAGAACAGTATAAGGAACAGAAAGAGCTGCCTTTGAACTTATTCATCTCCTCTCAGTGCAAATGGAGTGCAAGCATGCTACAGTAACCTTCTCTGTGTCTCTCCGTATGAGCTATGCTACAGAGTAGTTGGACTTGGATCCTGGATTGTATGTATTTACTGCTTTGGTCCTTTTGTGGGTACACAAGGTACTGCACAGTGGAGAAATACAGGAGTTCCTTCTTCCAAGTAGCAAAAGTCCCAATCATCAGCATATATAAGATGTCTTCCAATACTTCTACTATACACTTTGGTGATGTGTTTCTCCCTCTCTCCCTCTGGGTTTTGGGGGATGGAGGGCAACACGGTAGCCAAAGGCTGTCTGGAAACTGATGTATTGCTAATGTGCAAATGTGACTATAAGTCAACCATCTTACTTCAGAAATAGTGGACCTTCCAGGGCACACTGGGGTCTCCGGCATGGTTGTGGGCTGCATGACGGGATCAACCCTCCAGTAGGGATGCCTCTCATGGTTATTCCTTGAGGCTGAGAGACTCCTTGCCCCAGTAGAGTCTCAGTAAGCAGTTAATAGCAGACTAAACTTTGAAACCTTGGCTAAGTGACATAATGGATTAACTGCATTAATCCTTCAGAAATAAACCACTGACCAATCTGGGACTAGGACTGGATCTGGCCACACCCAGCCTCCTCTCTGAGTAGGAGTTTAGAAAAAATGGGGTCTTTTCTGAACCTCATGACTCAACAAGAGGTTGTCCCTGCTATGTCTGTCTGACCCTGTCCTCTATGCAGTAAATAATCATGTGTACCTTGCCACTGAATTTTGTTAAACCACTTTTGCACTTTGCATTGAACTTTGATATATCAATAAAGTGTATTGTTGCTTGTCTCTTATGAGTGGTGTGTGACTTCATCCATGACAGCAGTACTCTCTGCTGACTTCATTAGCAATCAGAGTAGCTGAAATGATGCATAATATTGTAAAAATTACCTAAAAAGGGGAAGATGTAAACTTTCAGTCTAAGACAAGGCCCAAAAGAGGCAAATCACCCTACCAGAAAAAATATAAAAAGTTCACACAGCACATCAAGCTTCTGTGTACATTGTATATGCAGTAAAACAACTTCACATCAACTCCACTTTTGAATTCAACATGTTGCAGATAAAAATAGCAGTGGTATTATATTACAGATTAAAAATATCATAAACTTGATTTACACTAATTTACTAAAATTTTAGAGCACTGTACTTTGAATACTGAATTTCAAAGTTGTTATATCTTCAGATTCCTGTCTTTTTTTATTCAGTCAAATTTTTCTCATACTGCCTGGGTAAGTCACAAACTTTTATTCATTCCTTGTGTAAGTAATTTAATGTAGCTTTCAACTAAACTAGTTGCACATTCTTCATGACTCTTAAGAGAGATGAAACTCTTCAGACAGGGAAACATAATCTGTGGAGTTGCTTATGAATGTGATTTTTTTCTCCTTTTTTTCCCACTGTCATAAAATGGATTCAAATAGGACACTTCCAATTTGTTCTGTCACTAGGAAGTAGAGTGTTTAATAGGTGTTGAGCCATGGCTGAGAGTTTCTGCTGGTTTCACATTTAATTACTAGACAGGCCAATCAGACTTCAATTTCCCCCATTCATCTTAATGCAGTCAATACTCCTAACCTTTCTTATGTAGAATATTATAAATAATTTCCCCAATTCCTACAGCTACAGACCTTGATAACCATAGATGCATTTATTTTACAGTTCAGCAGTGCCAACAGCAAGGCCCCAGCTTTGGTGCAGCCCAAAGTGTTGGCAGTGAGCCAGCCCCATTTCCAGACCCCACTGCTTGGAAAGGGCACAGCCCCATATCTGCCTGTCTGAGTGGAATCAACTCACATCCTCTTCTTTTGGGGCTTGCTTAGAGCTAGCTTGAAACTGTCTACACACTTCTTTTGGGAAGAAGTTTGTTATGCTTCAATGGCTCTTACCAATGTTCTTGGCTTACTCTTTCCTCCTCCTGTCAAACAGCATCACAGACTGCAGGGTCAGAGGAGCCTGTAGGAAGGTACCTTGTTCACTTCTCACCTGTTTCAGACTTCAAGGCAATATCTCATTTACAAGAAAGGAGAGGAGAGGAGAGGAGAGGAGAGGAGA
>VXBX01000810.1:78350-108984 GCA_013400415.1 Scytalopus superciliaris | reverse complement strand
AAAGGAAAGGAAAAAGAAAAGGAAAGAAAAAAGAAAAGGAAAGAAAAAAGAAAAGGAAAGAAAAAAAGAAAAGGAAAGAAAAGAAAAGAGAAAAGAGAAAAGAAAAGAAAAAAGAAACACAACTGCTATTCTAGAAAAAGAAAAAATCTCAGATGTTTTTAGACTTCCAAAAGAAAGAGAAAAAGTGCTTTGGCATATCAGCTTCTAAAAGACTTCTCCTCTAAAACATGCATTCTCTGGGGAAATGCAAGGAATTTGTAGTGTCTTTTGAAAACATGGCACAGACTTATCCTATTTAACTACCTGTGAAATTCAGAACAGCAATATGGAAAATGTGAGATAAATATCAAGGGCTTGATCCTGCCCTTTGGTACAGCAGTTGAGCATCACTTCCAGTTGTTTAAAATCGGCTTCTGACTACATATGCCCTTGAAATGTATGAGGCAAATCAGGAAAAACTCCTTTGGCAGTGCATATCAGCACAAAAGGTGATGGGATTTTATTCAGGAATTGCTGCAAGAGATTTTACCTTATTCTGTTATGTGAGAAATGTGATCGGTTTTAATTTCCACTGCCAACATAGAGCAATAATGCCACCACAGCAAAACTGAAGAACAGATTTTGTAAAGAAAACAAACCCAACCAGCCAAATGAACAGTGCCCACACAGGACACTCTTGCAAAACCATGGGCATTTTTTTTATTTTCTCCTCAACCTTTTTCAGAGATGCTGGTTAGGAATTTTTTTACTCAGTGCTCATTCACGGTACCACTGAGTTTCAGAGAGATCGGTATGTTCAGAACAATAGTTTTAAAGTGACTCACAAGAACAGTTTGAAGGCATAGCAGATTTATTCGTATGCCTAAACATTCTTTTTGTTTCCAACTCTATTGATCCAAAGAACTCAAAAAAAAGATGCTTTTCCTATATGCTACCAAAATGTCATAGTATCTGCTGTAGTGGAAGAAATATAAGAGAGAGGAAAAAGGAATGAACAAAAAGAAAAAGTGAAACAGAACAGATTCAGACAAGTAACACTAATAAAATACTTAAAGAAAATAAAGGGGGATAAGATTAATAGAACAGAGAGCAGAACAAATGATGTACTGACATAAGGTAACCAATGGAGTTAAAAATCTGCTAAGGGAACAGAGATGACAGAAACACAAAAGAAAAAGGAAAGAATTAAGGAAAAACGAATCCCAGAGGAGAAGGAGAAATCCAAGTATGTCTTTCTTCATTTGTAACACAAGCACTACTTTTTCATTTACTTGAATGGGAATGAGATAAGACTCTTAATGAAAAGTAAAGAAATAGATAGTTTTCTTGTAGATAAAGGAATGGCAAAAAAATGTTCATAGAGAAAAATAATAAAAATTAATTCAACATTTTGAAGATGAAATGTACACTGAACCTAATACACATTATTATTGGGAATTGTAAAACTCACAGAGACTACAAAACAGAATTTATCCCTCTATTTTAGCAACTTACAGTGGTTTCTATTTCTGTCATAGGAAAAGGTCTCTGAAGAAGTGCTGAAGTCAAAGAATCACAGCTTACAGTTCTGTCTCTTGTCAATTTTTGCCTTTTGTCTCTTCTTTCCTCCCTCTGTTCCTAATAAAATGAACTGAAAACAGGTCTCTGTATAACTCCCCTGGTGCATTGATCAACAGGGTATGTGACATTTTTATGGTCCCAAAGTATGCTCAGAGGGCACAGGAGAAATACTTGCCTTTCTACTTCTCCGTAACAAATCTGGAAAAAAGATCAGATCCCTGACATGCCTCTGGGGATCAAAATATTTTTTATTGTTACTGTCCTATACAACAATGTGGCAAGTAAAAGTGATGAGGGAAAGGCATTTTATTACCGTCAAGAACATATGTTTTTGTATAGGCACTCCAAGTCTCAGTGGTCCAAACAGAAGGTTCAAAACACACTCCAGCACAACCCTCCCACTGACTCATGGATGTGTTTGTGTATGTATATTTATTTGGGGGTTTTATATTTTATATATTTATATATGTGTGCTCTTATATGCATATCAAAATTATGTCCTTCCCTTTCTTTGCCTCTCCATAATCACAGTTTCCTCTTTTTTCCCCTCTTATAACTACTTTCTTTCTTTCTTAAAGGGTGAGAGACCATAAAAAGTATTGGGTGATATAGATAATTGACCATACCAGGCACAACATGACACCAATAATTTGAGAAGTCCTGCAGGGCTGTCTTGGGAGGGGAGGAAAGAAATGGACATGATCTGAAAAGGCAAAAATACAGAAGGCATCAGAGCCTGAGTTGCAGAAGGAGGCAGAGAAAACAAAGATGAGTCTGGATCACACTCCTTTGCTGAGAGGAATGAATATGAGCTGCGTTTAATGGCAAAACTATTAAGTGAAGTACTTCTGCTGCAGCAAAGAAGCAAAATATTGTGGGAACACATGTTTTGCTGGTAGGGACAGGGAGTAATGCCTGGCTCTCTCAGATATATTAGAAATAGCAGCAGGATTTAATGACAATACTGAGGGTAAAAGAAATGAAGAGAGAAGTTAAAAAAAAAAAAAACAAAAACTTTGTGGCACTGATGACTACAGGAGATGAGAGAGTTGCCAGTGGTGACAAACAAAGCAGAGGATTTATGTGAAAAACGTATAAGTTAGCCTCTAGCAAAATGTGAAGTATCAGCAAAATCTGGGAAAGGAGATCTATATTGGATGATTTGTCTTGCAGAGGATCTTCTAAATGTTGTGGTGTCTAACTTGAAGTCCTCAGCTTCAAAGCACTTTAGTCACCTATCGGCCTGAGTTTTGCATTATTCCCCAAGCAGCTAACAAAAGAGTAAATTGACTAAATTTGGTTTTATCTGTGGGACTTCATGGGAGCTGAGTGAATTAATGAAGAGAAAACAACATCACATAAGCTTGAACTTGAGAAAGTTTAGTCTTGTACTGAAAGCAATCACTTTAAAATATCTCCCACTGTTTTCAGTACATTTTAATCTATTGTAGATGTTACCTTCTCCTTAGTGACTCAGTTTTTCTGTGTTCCAAGTGCTTCTTATTGGCTTCCAGCAGCCACTGTTCCTCTATGAACTGCTGTCTCATGATAGGAGAGGAAAGCAGTTATATGGGAATGTCTCAACATGGCATTTGCCTTTATTCAAGACCCATTTGTGTGAGAGAATTTGTGTTAGATCTCATGTGATGAAAAGACATTGGATGTGATTGGTGCTTTGGGCTCTGGTCCCTTTGTTTGCAGGAGAGGTATGAGAACTGTGTAAAATGTTGTAATCCTTCCTGGGGAAGATTCCTCTAGAGCAGAAAGTGTGGAAATAGTCAGTAGCTCTGTGAAATCAGAAGTTTTAATGACTCCTTTTGCCTCAGTTTGCCATTTGAAAAAAAGGAATGCTAATTTACCTGCTCTTTAGAGCTACTGTGGGAGGTGACCTACCTAAGGTTTGCAAACCACTTTCGTTTATAATTTTTAAACAGTGTTATTTTGCTAGAATGAGAGCACTTGTGAACACTTGTAGCCATGGGTTTGAATTCATAATTGTCAGGGATCTTTTGTTTAATAAATTCACACTGAGAGCATTTGTATCACCTTTGCTGGTTTCAAGCGCCTTGAAGATTCCAGATGAAATATTTGCCTTCATTTGGATAAAAGATCCTCCTTCTCTAAATGCTAGCTTACAATCTACCAAATAAAAACAGTAATTGCAGTAGTAGTGACAACAATAATAGTGGCAATATATAATATCATTTTAATAATGATGTACTCTGGACTTGGTGACTAAGCATCTTCCTATTGATTTCAGTGGATGCCAGATATAAGATCAAGTCATCTAGACTTAAGCTATTTGACTGGAACTTTGTATAAAACTTTGTATAGAACTGCTGATGTCACTGTAATAGCAGGAATTCACAAAATATAACTTTCAAAGTGAAATGACCTCCAAAGATACTAAAAGCCATTGAGTCAATTGAGATATTAGTATTTTGACACACTGCAGCTTTTCCCAAGTGTTCCCTGATAACTTAGTGTTCCATAGGTGATAATTACTAATTTCTCTTTTTGTCCCACAGGAGCTGATGACCTTATCATCTCTTCTTTGTCTAACATCCCTTTTTCCTCACTGGTGCCATCCACATTTTTCTTTCAGATTGTCTAATTGAGTAACATAATTAAATTAAAACCAGAGTAGTATTTCCAGTCCAGAACTGCTCTTAAATTGGTATTTCAGACCTAAAAAATATCTATTATCTTCCTCTGTTTTTTTCCCAGTAATTTAGCCTGTGGTAGTTCAAAATCAGTTATCACTTTTCTAAAAAATACTTGACTCATTAAAATCATTATCACTCCAACTGTATAAAAAAAGGATAAAAGAAGACATATGTATCCATATTTCAGACAGCATTCTGAGGTATTTTGAAATGTTTTCTATAGTCCCAGTTGCAGTCTGAGCAGTGTTATTTCAGAGGAAAAAATGGGAAGGCCCTGTTCTGAAAATAGTCACACTTTATATAATGTTAACCAAAAAAAAAAGGAAAATAGAAATGTCTGAAGATGGTCAATCAAAGCATCAGTTTTCTGCTGAAACCTTCAAAACTCTGTAGCTGGAGGGGTTTTTTTCCTATAGGCTTTTACAGTTATAGAGAAAAATAATTAGAAAATATAAATCTAACACAAACGTGTAATCAGACCCAATTTAAATCAAAGGAGCTCTTCTGATTTAGGTCTACTTGCACAAAGGTGGGCATCATCTTATTATGCTCTGTAATGATACCCATTGTGACCTGAAACAAACATTTTTGAAATTGGCTTCTCTGGCTCAAGAACAGGATGAGAAAGTAGGGTAATGTAAGTCCAGTAAAGGAAAACCATGCTTTGAACAAGCAACTCTTTGTTTGTTTGTTTGTTAATTTTCTCTAAATCACAAAGCTTTTTGGTTTTGTTTTTTTATTTGCTGCTATCATATATCAGATTCTGAGTTAATAAATGATCTAGTTTCCAAGCTATGACATTTACATTATTGGTTTTCTTGGTTTCCAGGAAATATTCTTTCTCTGCTGTTCCTTGGGGAAGTTAAAGAACAGCTAAAAGAGAAGGTGCAGTTACACTTTCTTACACCAGAACCCACCCCTGGAGCTCGTGGAAAGCACCTGGCTTTAAGAAAATCTCTGGAAGCAGCACTGGCCCCAGGGGAGGAATTACCCAGACCCTGTTTATGCCCTGGACTTGGTGGCAGTTCATGGCAGCTTGGCAGTGCTGCCATCCTGGCAGCTTCTGCTGTCAGCAGATCCCTCAAGGCTGAAATACAGCCCTGTGATGACTCTCATTATATATATTATTCCAGATCCATCCAACTCAAGATACGAATAGGAAAAAAAAAAAAAAAAAGTTAATTACTCCCTAGTTATGACTGTTGGGGGCAACAAATTTTTTCATATAAGAAGCCATATGAGGAAAATAGGTGAAAGTTTGATAATATAAAGTATTGACTTCCTTAGCAAATAAAATGTGTCTCATTCAGATTTTTAAAGAGCAAGTTTAGCAAGAGCAGACCCTCTCCTGTGGGTCTGCATGCCAACTCCATTTGTTTATTTTTCTGGGACACTTGAATATCCACTAACCCTGCTTTTGAAAAACATTTTGTTTAGAACAGACTATGGATAACAGACTTCAATAATAATTTTTCCAGTGTACTGTGAATGACGAGTATGGGCTAGATATGCTAAGAAGCAATTCAAATACAGGTAAGTCCACCTCTATAAGCTAGGTAATGATTACCTTCTCTCTTTTAAATTTACTTACATTAATATAAGGAAGAAACTGTAATGCATGTGAAAAGCATGCCATGGTGTATGAATTTACAGACAAGCAATTAATCTGTAGTAACTGCCCTGGGCAGACTCCTTTCACACAATGTCCTACAGGGTAGCAAATGTTGTTTTTGCTCAAAGACAAGAAACTTAGCGTGAATTTGCATTTGCCAATGAATAATTGTGCAAATTACCTGATTCTGTAAATTCATTTTCTAGCTTGCTATTTTTGTAGGTTGTTCATCAATTTATATACTAAAGCCTGACTACAATGAGTCTCCACATCTTCACCTCTCTTAGCAACACAAATTGCTTACACTGGGAAAGTTTGTACGATAAAGTGGGCAAGTTGTGTCAGTACGAAACACTGGTACACTGATAAAACTGCATTTACACTGGGATTGCAGCATTATATTCCTAGTCCCTTTCATGTTGCAGCCAATGCAGGCTAATGTAAAAATTGTGCACAGATTGGATCTAATATATATGCTAATGCACAATAGAAAACTGCCCCTCCTCTGCTTAAAATGATGGAATACCATGCAGGACAGACCACCTCTCCAAGCAAAAACATCAGCATTTGGCTTTTGAGTGACCACATGGTTACTGGAATAAAACTGCATTATAGTTAATTTGCACCTTGTAACCTTCATAGAATCAACTGCTTGTGTTATGCATGTACCAAGTTTTATTGTAGATTAAATACATACCTATTTCCTAGAAACTGATGCACACTATATGACAGTAAATGAACCAACATCTAATAAACCAGTAATTTTTCCTCACTGAAAAGCAAACAAATATAAAACAAATAATTTTCTTTAATATTTGAAGTGTGACTAGCTAACTGGTTCCTTTCAGATTATTTGAAATGGAAACAAACAGTTTTACTTTACATGCTCCAAGTACCAAAAATTTAGTGATAGGCATAGTCCTGACTTCAGCCCTGGTGCTTTCCCAGTCTAGCACAATGTCCTCAAATGGAGAATTATAAAGTTTTTGGGTACCATGAGAAAATGCAAAGAGCTGCAAAATGTTAAAAAACTCTTATATTTGCCTAACACCTACTTATGCCAAGAAGAGGACAAGTTGCTGTCATTACTAACTACAAATATTTATTATATAAAGATATGTTAAGGATAAAGGGAAGTGCCTTGGAGTGTTGCCCCTAGTGTAGTTACCACAGGGAAGAGGAATGAGCATTTACACCCACGCTGAATAACTGTAGAGCGTTCTCACTTTCCTGCTCAGGGTGAAGCTGCTCTCCAGCTTCCCACAGATTAGCTGAGAAGGGGTTGCTCCTCTAAGCAGTCTGAGATGCTTTACTACAAGAAGCCAGGCAGGAGCAAAAAGTCATTGACAGTGGCAGGTATTTAGCACCTTGGACAATCAGGCCAGATGGCTTCTCTTAATCTTCCCACAGGTGGATTAAGGGGGAAAGAGACTGAATAGTTCAAAGCTTTTAGAGGAACTGGTGTACTTTATCACTTTTTCAGTTCTGTGCTCTCTCTCACCTTGCATTTCTGACATCTTTTCTAACTGAAACAGTAAGAGAAACAGCCTGCCCTGTAGCTGGTCTCTCCAGTTCAATTAAAGCTTTATTTCAGCTTTGTACAGACTGTGTGTTTAATGAGAGCAATTTCAGCAAAGAAGAATACTGTCTGCCTTGCCACCAGTCATCTCCAGGTCAACAGCAGAGGTATGGTCCAGTGGAGGAACAGGGACAACGGAGACTACTTTCCAGCTCCAGTCACTCACATCTTGTTTCAATGTCATATTTGTTTCACTTCTTCATTCTCCCCTTCTGTAGAGGGTAAAACCTTTTGCTCTCCGTCTTTTTTTTTCACACTTTTTATATAAATGGACACTTCCCTCCTCACTGCTCAACAACGGACTTCCCTTAGCATGAAAAAGTTGCACCAGTTAAGTAGCATTGCTTCTCCAAATCCTTCCAAACGGCTTGTAATGGTTACAGTCTTTGATGACTCTACAGCTGTGAGTAATACTCACCATAATTCTATCTTGCAAAGGTGCCTTTTGTTCTTCTCTGTCTCTGAAGGTTTAAAACTAAATTAACCATGATGAAAAAATAATATAAATATATTTCCATTGTCTTAGCATCCTAAATTCTGGTCAGTCCTAACAGAATCTAACTGACATGAGACAATGTCCCACATGGACAGTATGTGTTAAGAATTTGTGCAATATTTTTGACAATAACATCCCAAATGCCAGTGACAGTTCCATATTTCAGCCCATCACCTTCAGTCCTTTGCACCATTGAAGTTCCATTTTTTTCTGCGCTATGCCAAAGTGCTCATTTTGCCATTCCTAAAGCAGGATGCTATTATCATAGACTGTCTTTCTACTCAGATTTGTTATTTTCTCACTCATATTTACACTCAACATTTACAGCTAGCTTTGAATGGTAAGCTCAGTGTAAAATGATGACTTTTTTTTTGTTGTTCCAAACCTGTTTACTTTCTTGTTTTAAAACTGAAAATTTGTCCTCAATCACAAGGAAGAGTTTGAATAGTCTTCAGATGGACCTTCTAATATGTAAAAAACTAATTGGAAAAAGTCTTCTGTGATACATAAAAGAACTTAAAATAGATTCAAATAGATTGAAAATAAGTATTTTTCATGAACTAAAAATCAATAATATGTTAGTTATGAAAGTCTTTAATTTGTAATCCATTCAAAACCAACTAGACATGGTCCTAAGCAGAGGTGTTGGACCAGATGACATCCAAAGGTCCTTTTCAACATCAACCATCCTGTGGTTCAGTGATTGTATCTTGTCCCTAAGGCATTGGGAACACGTGGCACTTTATCATGTAAACTCAAGAACTAAAGGTTATTTCTCAGTTTATCTAGATTAAACAGGCATGGATGGAGGACACCAAGGTTTAACATCCTGATATGAGTGTCAGAATTAATCCAGAATGTCGAAGTCTCTTACCACTAAGCTACCAGCTATTGTGGCAGTGTCAACTGGTGGGTGTTTGGGTGGAGGGGGATTCCAGGAGTTCAAACATCAAACTAGGAATATTTTCCAACACTGTGAAAATAGCAAGCTTGTTTTTGATACATCATCATTTTCTGATTAGAGATTTATTTAATATTTTCTAATTGCTTCTAAAACTACACAGTTGGGACTGAGAGGATAATATTAGCAGATTGTTACAAAGATCATCAGTGTTAATTACTGTTCTCAAAATTAAATATATGTAACTACAGTTCAAAACTAAGACAAGCAGGACATTTCCTGCCACTATATGATATTTATTCAAGACAACAAAGAAGTTACTTTTGGAAGATATTTGAAAGAATGTCCTTTCTAATGAAAAGTTCTGCAATAATCAAGAACAAAGAAAAAGGTCCTCTGTCAAGAGCAAAGAAAAAGATTGTCTGACAAAGAACAGATTTTAGGACAGCTGCAAAATCCCTAAGGACAGGAGGAGACACACAATACAAAATTAAACAATTAGTAGTAATCACTTAGAATAATTTTGGAGTATCTTTTTCTGATTTCTGACCTCACTAGTGATTTTGCTCAGGAAAAAAAAACACAAGCAAACAGCAAATAAGGACTGAAGAATCAACCACTTGCTGCCAATACAGAAGAGCCACAAAAATGGCATAATGAATTGCATCTTAGCAACATCTTCTGTGCAACTGCTATGGTTGAAAGCCCTAAGTACAACATAAGTCCTGTTGTCAGGCCCCATTTTGCCACTTGAGCTGTGATAATCTGTTTCAGTTCTACATCCTACACAGTATTATTTGTTTCAGTTTCAATATCTCCAAGTAAGCAAATCCCTATTTCCTTTCCTACTTGTCTCTTGTCTGTCCATAGCAGTTTTCATCTAGGGATTAGAACAAGAATTGTCTTGTTGTACAAGTCTCTTCAGGGTCATGAGAAATGCAACTTTGAGAGCCTTTCACCTCCTATTGATTTTTTTTCTCCCTAATGAAGTGCCCATGATGCTTTTATTTTGTCCCAGAATGATGTACACATTTTTTGAGATGGAGTAAGGGTGAGGAAACTATTGAAATCTCCTCGTATCAGTCCCTGATTGGCATTGCTGGCATAATCAAATGGCCATGGTTACAAGTTCACTCTTTCCCTCCTTACGACATACACTCTTGGACACAATATCCTTATTTTATGGAGGAAAGATTTAGTAGACAGGGAATCTGCTTCCCCTCAGTGGCACCCATAGAAATCAACTGGGGAACATGAAAGGAGAGTGGCAAGATCAATGGACTTGATGCATCTCTCCCAGGGAACTCTATGTGGGGACACTCAGATTCTGTGAACACACAGAAACTGATGTATTCAGTGACAAATGAAGGCTGGTAATAACAATTATAATTGCATTCAGTATTATTTTACTCAGGTGTAATAACTTTTAGCTTCCCAAAACAATTGCAAATGATTCTATTTAATTAAGTGAGTAAAAAAGAGCTGTGCATAAAATGAACATGTGGGCAGCATGTGGTGTGTTCGACGTGCTGTCTGCAATCACAGACAGATTCAGTTCAAGACAAATCATACTGAAAAATCATTCTGGCAGCATCAGATACTCTTCACAGTGCTTGAGGAGATAGAAACTACTTTGGAAATTGAAATAAACATTGCTTTTTCTCTCTTTGCATCATAATTAGTTACTCTCAGCTCATAATCAGTCTAAAGACTTGTTTGAATTCTCAGAGATGTGCCTTTGCTCTGCATCAGGAAAGACTTCTTTAAAATATTCCTCATTCTGCTGGAAAGGAAAAGTGGATAAAACAGCCTTCTCACTGCCTCTCTCTACAGCCAATTATTTCACATAAACCTGCAGACAAATATTNTCTCCTCTCCTCTCCTCTCCTCATTCGCTTTCACTCTGGATTGTATTTGACACCTGCATTACACAAAAAAGCCCTAGGAAGGGGGAGGAAAAGCACGTGGCTGTGGGGCTGCTTCAGAGTTCTGGGTCTACTCTCATCAGTGGTGCAGCCTCCCTGCACTATGTGTGCTCCCAAAGGAATTTAGCTTTGGGAATGGAAATGCAGGAATTGTGTTCAAACAGTACTGCAGCAGGGCTAGACAGCCCCGCTCACTGAGGCAGGGTGGGGGGATTCTTATCTCATGGCTGTGCTGCTTCTCTGACATGAACTGCTCTCTCTGCTTGAGTTCCAACAAGGATGCCCTTACAGGGAATTTCCAATGTAATCTGTGTAGGTATGCAAAGGTCTTCAGTGGTCACAATGCCAATTACTGCAAATATATGCATGCATATATATAGAAAATATATATAAATTTGCACATATCTCTATGTACACTTATATGTACAGACATATATGCGTATTCAACACATTCACACACATATACATGCTCACATCCTCCCTGTCAGTTGCAGTGGCACAGGCAAAACAGCTCTCTCAGTGAGACAGTTTAACCATACATAACCTGAACAAAAGCATTTACCTGATCAAGTGGAACAAGGAACAAAGGTAAATTTGCCAATTGGAGAACATCTTCCTGCACTTAGGATATTAGATAAGCTTTTTGTTCCACCATCTCTTCTATAATGCAGCCAAGTGTCTCATTGATTTGTACTTGGAAGTGTCAGAGTTCATTTAAATAATGATATAGAAGGGGAAAAAACTTTTCAGAGATGGGATTTAAAAGCATTTACAAGATGGAATCAAGGAGGGGTTGTCAGTCAACAGGATCTTCTACAGGGAACAGTAATTCCTGTTCAAATGACACCTCCCATAACTGTGAAAGAGAACATTTTACAGAGGAAGAGCTCTTCTACAGTGCAGAAAATCAGTTTTTAAAATTGAATCTAAGAAGTTAAGTGTTTTGGTCCAGGAAAGTTCTTTGGTAATGTTTGAAGTTTTCCTGACCTTTACTTGCCCAAGGTAAACTTTAACTGGAATAAGCACCAACACTGCATGTGTGTATCACTATATATTAGGAAATAAAAGCCTTCTTTTATCCTTTCATTTGTTCTTCTGGATTAAACATTTATGAAAAAAATATACTGCTTGATCTGAGGTGTGATTTGTGTCTTGTTTCATGAAAGAAACTGCAGCTCAATTCATGCTCCGTAAAGCTGCCAGATTTGTTAATAGAATCAGCAAATATAAGACCCTGGTACATGCCAGCAGATATTTTTTTAGTAGCACAGGAATTTGAATGATAAATACAAAAGAAATCCTCCTATCCTGAAGATTGAGTAGATATTACAAATAAGTGTGAAGACCTGTTACTCCCAGGATAACAAGGGGAATTGTCAGTGCTTGACCCATGCCAGATATGTTCAGCAAAACACTGGTAAGGGTTGTAGGATAGGGAACAAGTCTGCACAAGCCAGGGAATAGATTGGTGAATTAAATAGTCTCTGGCAACTTTTCTTTGATGAGACACCAACAAAAATATGATGGATTTAGAACAAAAATATAATTTCAAAGACATTTTCATGGTGAAAAATGGTACAATAGGTTCCTTAAATACTGTCTTTTTGGTCTATGGATGAAAATTGAATATAAGAAATGAAACTCTTCCACTGGAATAAAAGTTATTTTTGAGAAGAATGTTTTGTAAAAAGAAATAAGAATTCAGATGTTATCTTTGATTTATGTACCTTTGATGCATCTAATGAGTATTGAAATCTAAAGGAAGAGTTTTATCATGTAATGTGTAGTAATTCTGGAGACTATGTGTTCAAGTTTCAGTATTTTATACTTATTGTTGCATATCATATCACTTAAATTCTATGAAGAGGAGTCTTTTCTTTTTCTTTAATATTTCACTCATTACTTGGTGAAGGAATGAGAGGGATGAGTTTTACATACAAGTGCTTGATGAAAATAGGATTGTACATATGAAAAATGCTGAAGATGCAGAAATATTCATGAAGACTGCTGGTACTATAAGTTTTTGACGGTGTGACTGATGTAACAGCCACCAAACCTGACAGGAAGAATCACAGCTGGAGGTACCACATTTCCAATCAAAAGGACCAAAGCTCTCAGGTGTGAGGTAGAGGACAGGAATATAGGACTGATAGTGGAAACAAAAGGAAGAGTGTCCTGCTGTGTTTCTGCCATGAAAATCACTGTTAACATGCTTAGGTGGAAGTGGGAATGCTGCCTTTGCCCCAGGTCTACCTATGCTCCTACATCCAACCTGCCTCCTGCTACTGCCTTGAAAGCCCTTAATCCTTTCCAAAGCACTCTAGACCAGCACATCTGGCCCACCAGAAGCTGCCTGGATGACCTCAGCTAGTTCATACCCTCATTGTGCCAGATCACCCCTCACACACCATCCTGCCCTCTTCCCAAAATCCCTCTGCTCTCACTGATGCAGTGAGGCTGCAGACCTGTCTCTGTTTTACTATGCTCAATGTCACAGCTTTAAATGTTCTCTTAATGCTCTTGAAAACTTGCAGTCATGAAGAATATTAATTTGCATTTTCAGACTTTAGTCCAAGAGTCCAATGCAGTGAGATGGAGAGGAGGGAGAGGAAGTGCAGTGTGGAGCATTAGATACAGTCAATCATCATGTAAGTGTGACACAGTCCACTGAAGAGGGAATAATAAGCTACAGCTCTGTGAGCACCTCCAAACCGTGCAATAAGCTTATCCTTCTTCCTGATTAACTGGCACAACTACTTTGTACCAAGCTTGAAAATCCTGTGTGACCTACTCACAAGACATTTTTTCTTTTCATAATATATAGAATTTTTATGTAAATTCTACTGTAAGGATAGATCCTTTAACTTTGGAATTCCTCTGAATCACTGAAAGTGTGTTAAATATTTTCTAGTAATACTTTTCAAAATAAAAGCAAAATGGTCTGAAAAGAAATGTTAGGACAAAGCTCTCAGGTACATGGTGTGGTATTTGTGATGTCCTGTGCAGGGCCAGGAGTTGGACTCAGTGATCCTGATGTGTCCCGTCCAACTCACTATATTCTATGATTCTATGAAGTTTGCATGGTGGTAAAGTTTGGATCAAGACACTTAGCCAAAAACACCTATTTTTTTTCTCTGTCATAAATTTTTGTACTCCAATCCTTTCAATTCTCCACCTTTTTAAATGAAAGGAAAATAAATAAAATTAGAGGGAAATAAATAAAAAAATAAAAATCAGATAATAACAAGGTGGAAAAGTCTGAATTAAACAATGTGGAAGCACTGTTTTTAATTTGCTTTTTTTGTCTTAGGAAACCAATATAAAATCTTTCTATTTTAAAGGGAAAATCAAAATAAATGGTAAAATTTTCAACATGTTTGAAAAGTTGCTTTCCAGCAAAGTAATCATTGATGGAAAATCTATAAACAGTTTATTGCACTGAAGTCTGTACCAGTTAGTTTGAAGCACAGCATGAATTTTACAGATGAGATGTAAATTGACTAAAATAAACATTTCCTTTCATCAGTTTGGAATCTGACACTTTGCACTTGTGTAAGATGTAATAAAGAAGAGTTTCAAAATTATTTATTTTTATTTACCAGCTCCATACATTTTTATCTTGTTCAGTTAATTTCCAGAAAAAAAACCCCAAACAGTGATAGTCTTCTTAATTAAGCTCTTTGTGACTTATTTATATTTATATTAATTCTAGTTGCTAGGTCTTAATTTCTATAATATTATATTTAGTTTGCATAACCAGAGCCAAGTACAAGATTAATTAATGTGTGGTTGTACAATTTAATGTGAAGACTTTGTAGTTTCAGGATTATTTCTATACCGGCTGTTTAGACTTCTTGCAGATTTCCACATGCATGCCTGCATTTTCACTGCCACAGCCACACAGGACTGTTTCATTTTGGATGCGAAGTAGTCCTTTACATTTAACTAAGGATTAGTTAACTTAGACCCCACCAAATGTACTGGGGTATGTCCAACCTTTGTCTTGCATATGTTGATATTGAACTACAGCTGTCTCCATGCTCTGTACAAGCTCTAGCCAAGCAGGTTGCTGAGGAGTTTCCCTTCCGCTGACAGGGTGTTTCTCCTGGAACTGATGTTGCCTTGATTTCCAGTTCCTTTTCTAATTCAAGAGCAGTGCTGCACATCTGTGATCACACCCCACCGTTACCCTTCCACTCTGCTGAAAACTGGCATTTTTTTTTCCTACTTTGTTTTCTGTCTTTATCTTTTCCTAATCCCTGACAGCACTTTAACTTTCGTATCATGACAACTTATGTTGCTTAATAGCTTCTTGTAATGTACTTTTTCAGAAGTTTATGAATAAAATCTGATGAATCACAGATTCAAACTGCTCTTTGAATGTGCAGGGTCAGGAAACAAGGGAATCACAATATGAGTTATATAAATTATATAATTTTTTGTTATACTGTTAAATAAAAAACTGGACTGCTTGCTTACAGAAATCCTCTGCCTCCTGCAGGAAAATCATGGGCTCTGGAACATGAAATGGAATCTGAAAATTTTATTTAGACACAGACATTAATGCACCAAAGTGCTGATCTCTTTAAAAACCAGTTGAAAAATATTCCACCTAAATGTCTAAGTTGGTTCTCTGTTTTCAGGGATACAGATCTCGATCTGTGTACCTGAAGGATGGTGATGGTAAAGGTATGAGAACAGCATGGAAACTAAAGAAGGGAGGTGAAGCACAGTCCTAATACTGTCAAATGCTTATCTCCACAGATATTAGTGACTGAAAGACTTGGACAGGAGGACATTCATAGAAACACAATGGGAAATATGATTACTGCTATGGACAGGCTGTAACTGACTGCCATGTGATAGACTGCTAATACTTACATTATTGTAGTGCTTTGGGGTCCAGTTAGAAGCCAAGCTGTATTTCACTGTGTGTCTGCACTTAGAAAACAAGTATTTTGAGAAATATTTCAGTCACTGTAGATTTGGAGCCAAACCCATCAATTTCTTCTTCCCTAGCACAAGAACTGAGAACTATTTACACTACCAGGTTCAGATGGCAACTGAGTGTCATCAGAAACCAGAGTGACAAATTGGACTGATTAGGAAACAGTTATGTTCTTTCCTCATCGCCTTCTCTCATATGTCAGAGAAACTGTAGCATTTCGCTAAAAATTCCAAACACTTAACAAATCCATGAGGACACGAAGTGCACTTTACCATGACATGACATCACCATATTATCTGAAAGTTGTAGTTCATGGACTTGAAAGTTTAGGTGTCTCTAAAGGAAGCCGTTCAATATTAAGATATCTTTCCCAAATCTACTAGTCTCCTTATTGTGACAGTCTCTGAGATACTGTCAGCCTTGGGGTCCTACAACCAGAGTGTGTGAAGGAGAGGGAAACCCAACACAGAACAATTTGTTCTGGGTATACACTTGTCTTACTTCTATTTATCCTTCAGGGCAATTTAAAATTTCTTTTAAGCCTTGAAAATTATATTCATCTTCCTTTCACTGTTCCTTTTCTTTCTAAAGTTAATTCTTAATGAGATCTTTTAATGCTCCGACTCTCCTCCCAAATTTTTTTCCCTAACGACCCAAAATATTTATCAATCCAAACTACTAAATGAGAAAAACACAGAGGTGGCTCCCAAAATAATGTCTGCAGAGGAGAACCTAAAGTAGCTGCAGCTTGCATAGGCATACCCATAGTAGTTCTCAAATTTCACGTTTGGATGGTAATAACAGCTGCTTCAGTGGCTGAGACTTATTGAGCAGCTTTTATAACACCAGCAGATCCCTTTGTGGCTGCTGCAAACTCACCCTTGTCCAGTGCTAAAACCACAATGAATATTCAATTGTACACTGTGGCTGCATTTCTAGGAGGTGCAATGTTACCTTTGGTTGCAGTGTAGACATAACCAACAGAGATGATAAATCACTGCAAGTAGCAAAATGTCTGTAAGTTAAGAATACAGAATGAAGCTGTTCTCACCTGCAAATTTCCATTACAAGGATGAGAGCTTTTCTAAAACATAATATTCTTGAAGGATAAAAAGACAGTGGTTCCCATGGTGATGAGGAAAAGGATATTGGAATGAAAATGTGGAGGTTTATTTAAATAGCTAGGAAATAAATGATCAGTAAAGTTGATGAAATGGTGAGTAAACACAGAACTATGGAAATCAAAAGAAAATTATTGAATCAAAAGAAAGGCACAATATATGGGCTGCTCTGAAGGTCAGGAAACTTAGTTTTCTGGTTTTGTGGGGGTCAGATATATGACTTTTTGTGTGGGAAAGCTATGTTAAGTTTTAAATAAAAGGTATAAACTTTATTCTTATTGCTAGGTATGGATGTATTTTACCTTGAATTGTTTTGTTTTTAAAGAAAAAAAGTCTAGTTTTACATTATATTGTGATATTAAGGGCCTCTCTTAACAACTTTTCAGAAATTGTCAGAATTATATTGCCTTTTTGAAGGTTGTCAAATATATTGAGTTTGTATTTACATATCCAGGACTTCTAGAGATCATAGCCATGGTAAAAAGTTTAAGTTCAATCTTGTATTCTTGAATATACTAAAATTTTCATAACAGTACATCCAGACTAAATATCTATAAGCAGATAGGTTGCTAACAGAACCTATCACCCTTTACTCCAAGAATTTAGTGCACATTATGGACTTTATGTACATGGACTTTTAAAATATTACTTCAGCATGGCAAATCAACTAATTTTCAAATTTTCAGACATGTTCAATTACCAGATTTGATGTTCAATCACCAAATTTGAGGCACAGTGAAAGAATGAAAAATCATTCTGTAATTTTGCCAAAGAAATAAGTCATATGAAATATAGACACAAAATTATTTGGTAGAAGAAAAATATGTCTTTTAAAGGAAAGGTAAAAATGCTTCCAGTGTGGGTGACAATGTGACCTGAGAAAGAAAATAACATGGAGCTGGAAGAGAAGAGCAACCTGAGATTATATATCCATATCCTGAACAGGTCAAAAATTCATGGAGTTATCTAGGGTTTGACAATATAAAAGAAATTTGCTAACAAAGCATGTCCCTTCTTTGAGTCTCCAACAACTGTAAGAGAGCACCACAGGGGTTTGAGTTAGCATGGGTGCTGTATTATGCCTTTTAACTGAGGATGGATCAAATTGTACTGTCTGAAATATTATCAACTTCCTTGCTTGCCTTATTATTTCTCCTCTATGAAAAATCCACACAGCTTTGTCTCAGACTCTCAGCTCCTGATGAATTTAACCAGGCAGCCTTTATTACATCTTCCTGCTTGTGTGTTCTCCAGCTTTTAGGATCTCATACAATTCCAGAGAGAGAGCATTTAGAACTAAATCTATCAAATGACCTCACACAGGAAATAATCCATTTTATTCAATTTCCTTTGCCATGGATTTAGCTTGCAGACTTGATATACAGAATCCTCATTTTGGTGTACTAAACAAGATCAAAGGTGACTCTGACTATTCTAAATTCCTTTGAAAAGCTAATCTGAATCATTATGCTTTAGACAGCTTCTCTCCTAGGAGGCTTTTCTTTAATGAACCACTATTCACCATAGCACAAGATGTGCTCAACTAAAATAAACTTGAGTTTCTTAGAATTTTACAGCTGCTGCAATTAAATAAACATTGTCAGGACAAACTTTTCTAAAATGATGAAGCAGTATATTTTTTGTTATGCATACATATATATTAAATTTAGTGGATCAGTCAAGAACATTTTAAGAAATATTTCAAATCCAGATATAAGTATCTGTTGCCAATATGCAAAAACTGAATAGGGAACCTAATTCAGTGTTTGTTATTACTACAAGCACTTCTGAGTTCATTGCTTTGTTCAAGCAGTAAAGAAGAAATGGTCTTATAAACTGATAGGGCTTGATCCAGTGGAACTGAATTAAATAGAATTGAAAATGAAAGTGGATTGAAATCTTTAAGCTCTTTGTCTTTCAGCAGGTAATTTTGCAGTTAGAGGTAGCATTAAGAACATCGGATTTCTTCTGAAAATATCTCTGGGCAAGAATATCTTTTCAGTACTTCTAACATGGTAGCTATAGGTACTAAAACATTCAAAATATTGCAATGAAAATATTCATAGCACTAGTGCTTGAAAAGACAAAAATCCATCTTCCATAAGCGAGTCTGATTCCATTATCTGATTTCCTTTAAGAAAATATGTGGGCAAGTTTTCATGTTTATTTATAGCTGCTGCTTTCATTATGTCTTGCTTTCTTATGTGCCATTTCATGCATTATGCAGAAGCAAAACTGAAACAAGACCCAGTAAAAATTAGGCTACAGAACATCCCTGAATTTCACCACCTTAAATCTCCTGAAATATTTGACAAAGGATATGCTTTCTGCTGCTGATGAGAGAGGCATAGGCTGAGACCGGAGGGTACCCAGGAGCAGGCTGGGCTTCCCATCCACTGAGAAGGAGGATGGTACCAGTGCCCATCCTCCAGGGAGTGCATTGAAGAGGCATCCAGGGGATTCACACACAGCCAATGCCTCTGTGGCAATAAATGGAGACCCATGTCTGAAATATGACCATTTTTACATACACAAGGTAAGAAAGCACAGTGACTTTCACTCATTGCCTGGAGAGGTTGAAAATATTACTGCATTTAGTCTTCTGGACAGAATTTCCAGTTGCAGATAGTTGATTTTCCTTTGACACGCCATTGGTACGGCGCCATTGATAAGATGCCTTCATAGATTAACAGCACAGGATAAAAACTGACCAATTCTTACATCTCCTTTAAAAGTCTAGGGACACATTATAACATCTTTTTAAAATATATATGTTTTTCTCTCTTTTCATTGCCTAACTTCTAAGAATTTAAAAATAATAATAAATAAAAGCGCTCCACCAAACTCAAGTGACTTTTTCTAGTCCTTTTTAATCCAACCAGACCTCAAAATAGTTGTATTCTTTTAACATTTGGTTTCACCAGTCTTTTGTACCTTTTCTGTAGGCTGAGAAAGCTCAATAAGGCATTTTATCACAGGTATTAATATGACATCTGATTAATACAGCCGCCATTATAATTAAAAAACCCCCTTGTTCCAAAAAGATAATTGCATTTCCTTTTCTTTTGATTCAATTATATTAGTGTATTATCCTTGCATTTTAATTTTCCATTTTTAAGGTACTACTTTCTGATAGGAAAGGTTTATTTCTTTGCAATTTTGAGTGTTTTTGAAGATTATTATTGATCACAAACATTAGATAAACAACAGAAAACATATAGCTCTACATAGAAGAACCTGCTGTTATCGATACCACCAAATTTCTTCTCTAATTGCAGACTTTGGCCAAAATCCATGAAAGGAAATGAAGTGCTGAATAAAATGTTAAAAATTAGTCACTTTCTGCTACATGGCGACGGATACTGAGCTGTCCAAGAGAGACTGTCTGAGGGTATGAAAACCTTCACTGTAGATTCTATGAACAGAAGGGGCCTAAATAGTCATCTGGGTCACTTTCTGTTAACTAGAGGAACACAACCATTAACGTTTTAATGTAAACAAAGTTACCAAGAAATATGTCTCATATTCAGTCAATGTCTTCCAACCATAGCTACCTCTCTCAGGCAAGAACCATGCTTCAAAAGGCATGTGCACACACAAGACATTTGGGGAGAATCCTTAACATAAATAACCTCTCATAGAACTACAGAATTATTTAGATTAGAGAATAACTTTAAGACCACTGAGTCCAACTCAGTTAACATTGTTAAGTCCACCAATAAAACAGGTTCCCAAGTGCCAGAGCTACACTTCTTTTAAATACCTTCAGGTATGGTGATTCAGCCACTTCCCTGGACAGTCTCTTCCAATGCTTGATGACCTTTTTCCCCAAAAAAATTTTTCTTTGATATCCAATGTAAACTTCCCTGGTGCTACTTGAGGTCATTTCCTCTGTTCCTGTCACTTGTTACTTGGGATAAGAGACCGACTCTCTGCTCACTACAACTTCTTTTTGGGTAATTATGGAGAGTGATGAGATTCCTGCTGAGCCTCCTTTTCTCCAGGCTAAACACCCCCAGCTCCGTCAGCCACTCCTCATAGGACATGTGCTCCAGACCCTTCATCAGCTCCATTGCCCTTCTCTGGTCTCCAGCACCTCAATGTCTTTCTTGTAGGGAGGGGCCCAAAACTGAACACAGGATTTGAGTACTCACCAGTGCTGAGTACAGGGGAATAGTCATCACCTGGTTCCTGCTGGACACACTATTTTTAATACAAGTCAGAATGCCATTGACCTGGAACACCTGGGCACACACTGACTCATATTCAGCCACTGTCAACCAGCACCCCCAGGTCCTTTTCCAATGAACAGCTTTCCAGCCACTCTGCCCCAGCCTGTAGCACTGCCTGGGGTTGTTGTGACTGAAGTGCAGGACCTGTTACCTGGCCTTGTTGAATTTCACACAGTCGGTCTTGGCACATTAATCCAACCTGTTCAGATCCCTCTGGAGAGCCTTGCTCCCCTCCAGCACATCAACACTACTGCCCAACTTGCTGTCATCTGCAAACTGTTTGCGGGTATTTTTGATTCTCTAGTCCAAATCATCAAAGCAGATATTAAACAGGACTGGTCCCAACAGTGAGCCCTGGGGAAGACCACTAGTGACCGGCCACCAGCTGGATATAACTCCAATCCCCACCACTCTGCACCTGTACAAGTCATGAATAGCCAGCTTCCCCAGGAGAATGTTGTGAATGACAGTGCCAAAGGCTTTACTGAAGTCCAGGTAGACAACATCACAGCCTTTCCCTTCTTCAGGGAATGGGTCACCTTGTCATAGAAGGAGATCAGGTTGGTCAAGCAGGACCTGCCTTCCTGAGCCCATGATGGCTTAGCCTGATCCCCTGACTGTCCTGCACGTGCCACATGATCACACTCAGAATGATCTGCTCCATGACCTTCCCTAGCACTGAGATCAGGCCTGTAGTTCCCTGGATCCTCCTTAAAGTTCTTCTTGTAGATGAGTGTCACTTTTTCTGAGCTCCAGTCAACTGGAACCTTCCTGGTTATCCAGTACTGCTGGTAAATGACAGAAAGTGGCTCGGTGAGCACTTCTACCAGCCCCCTAAGTACCCTTAGGAACCAAAGCAGAGTTAGTGATAATCTTAGCTGTCCTAAGGAGAATCATAGAAACATTTTTATTTTCTTTTATGGCAGTAACCAGATTAATTTCTAGTTGGGCTTTGGCCCTTCTGGTTTTTCCCTGCATAACATCAGGACATCCTTGTAGTCCTTCTGAGTTGCCTTGCCCTTATTTCAATGTGATCATCCTCAGGTGCTTCCATAATCTCTAACACATCCTTGTGTCTTTACTGTCTCATGGATCTTCTTCCTCTACCTCCAGTGAGATGGCACTCCAGACTTATCTCTAGTGATTTCAGTNATATTTTAAACTTGAAGGTTTTTCCTTTTCCTTTCTGCCCACACAACCATTTTTGTTAAAATCCTTCCACAGGATTTTCTGGAAAAACCCCAAATTGAGATTTTGGAGACATTATGGTCTCTGCATGTGCACAGAGCAAGGATCGGCAAACAAAAGTGCAAATATCAATGTACTGCCCCAGAAATGAGTGTCAGTCTGACTCTGAACATTTATAAATCAAAGAAGTATAAGATTACTATCCACTTGGCGCTTTCCCCTCCAGGGTACCCAAAAGCATGCCAATTAGTGCCAGTTGTGCTGACAGCTATTCATTAGTCTATCAGGAAACTGCTCTGAGATTTAGGGGTTTCATTAATTCCTCTAAAAGCATCAGAGCAGGTGCTTTACTCATAGTGGGAAATCCAAATGCTTCCTTTCAAGACAGATCCTCTATGCTTCATTGTGGTCAATAATAATGAGGGTTATAAATGGCAGAATGCACTGCTTTCTTTGCCCTTGCCTGTTGAAGTAAAACAACCTGCACTTACCAGCAGTTCTGGCGCTGGCAGTGAGTCCTCCCTGTCCACACATTGCAGAAGAATCTCGCCATGCACTTCCTGCACCTAAGCACGTGATGCAATCTGTAGTTGTCAAAGATAAGTTCAGAACATACAAGCAAGCAAGAAAAATGACAGTAAGGAAATTTCCACTCAAGGATTTTACTATACTTCAGGGAAAAACAGATGGGATTCTTCTCCCTTCCTGCTCCCCAGATGGGTGCCCCCAGTACAAGCCATCTGACCCCATAGAGTCTCTTCTCTCATGAGACAACATTTATCACTGCAGACCTCAACCATTTTGTATTCTGGTTTCACTTGGATAAATTATCCCTAGCAACCGAAATTATTATGGTTTATTTTCCTCTTTAGTTTATGGCATGAAGGATAAAAGTTTAATGCTTGATATTTTTTCCAGACTGACACAGAATGGATGTCATCATTACCCACACAAAGCCCAAAGTTTCTTGCATGTCAAATGTTTGGTCTTCGAGTCCCAGCGTGTTCATTTCCCTTCAGGAAGAAGGAAATTCTGAACACTGTATTAAATTTTAACTTAATAGCTTTCCACTTACTCTGTTTTATGAAATGTGTATATTTTCAAAGGCATCTGCTATTTTATATGTCTCTATCATTATATATGCCTTGTATGTATTTCTATCATATAGCCTTTGTCTCATAAACACATTAAAAAGGCTTGGCCATTGAAGTCTGTCACAAATAATTAAGTTTTATAAATACTCTTTTTCTTTTCTCTTAATTGTTTCTTTTTCTGTGCTTTAACAAGACAGAATGGCAGAACTGAAAATACTATTCGTACTAGGAAAACAACAGTAAATGATACAATCTTCTTCTAAGCTCATCTCATTCTTTTTTTGTACTTCATGTTTGCAGAACATTGAAGTTAAGACTTGAGACACAGAAAATAGTTTGCCTCTGCAAATAGTGTATACATGGGTGATATTTCTCATTCTTTTTTTTTTCTTCTCTTCAACAAAGGCGCTGCAATTTACTTTTACTAATTCAAATCCCAAGAAGTGTGCATTAAACAAACTTATTCCCATACTGTGGTTGTGAATTATAATTTTTTTCAAATCTTTCCAAATGCGACAGGCATATTTATTATTAATAAGTCTAATTTCACAGTCTCCCCATTTGTATATTGCCATGATCTTACATAGTTTTACTGAAATATATATACACATATGGATTATATGTAATCAAGAACTGCCCAATAAAGATGATGTATATTTTTCCCTTAAAGAATTAAATATATATATGTAAATATCTACCATGATATCACAGTTTCAAAAGTAATTGTGTAACTCTTCAAGATTCACTGTAACATTTCCATTGACACTAATGGGAGCAGAGCTGGTTTCACAAAGAAAACACTTCTGAAGACTTTGTGAAGACTCCATGTTGTACAAATGCTTGCAGAAACTCTAGAAGGAACCCAGGGCTTCTATTTTCTCAGTCTATAGTTGGTTAATGCATTAGGCGCTATTAACTTTAGTATTTGATCAGTTTTATGATGTCTATGACAGATTTTTCTGTCGCTTTTCCTCAGCATTGGAAAAATAGTCAACTTGAGAAAACATTTTGCCATTCAGGCAAGTGTAATTTTTGCCTCTTTTTGTCTAAAATTTAATAAAGCTTTAATTTGAGTTACTTAGCTCACTCTTTCTTTTCTATTTTGTAATTTTCTTCTCTTTGATAATTTGCAATTTTTTAATGCCTTTGTTACTTTTAAGTGATTCAGAAAGTGACCTTGAAAACTAAGAAAATAAGAATTTTGAAAGAACTAGAAGCACTCTGTAAGCACTATATTCTTGTATTGCTATTATTGAGCTGTGTGACCACTTTGCTGTCACAGATCTAGATCAGCCTCCAAGGGGACTGGATACCAGGGCAGGCTCAGACACTTGTGGGAGTGTTCCTCCTCCAGGAACCTCTGTTTTCACTCCTTATTACCCCTGAATTAGATTGTCCCCACAGCCTGAAAGTAACTGCTCATAATGTAGTCCCAGGGCAATGTCTTTGACTTTATGTTTAAGACTAATTAGGGTCTGTTACTCACATTTCATGCCTTCTGGTCTCCTTCCCTAGGAGTGTTACACAAGTTAGGGAAAATTACTTGCAAAATTCACCCATTGCTTCTTTGCTTTTCAGCTCATATTAGGTTTATATGGTCAGTAAGACCTGAACAGATATAGTCCAGGGCTCACTTCCCTGAGTAGTGCTCTTGGTGGGCTTTTCCACATGGTAAATGCTTGTGAGGGTTTTGAATGGGCCTGTGTCCATTTTTATCCAGCCAACGGTAACTTCTGTCCATTTCTTGACAGCATTTATTCAGTGGTATCTGTGTACTCATGTGACACAAAAGAATTTTTAATTTTTAGAGTAAAACAGTATTCCTACTGAGAAATGTAAAAGTGGGAACTAGCCCTGAAGGCTGGCAATATTTTGTTATGATCCTGATCTTTTCCGCTGTTGAACAGTGAGTTTCAGTTGATGAGTTTACCTGTGAAATGCTTCCTTATGCCATAAAGTACTACAGGGGAGAATGGATACTTTTCAAAAAACCCATGGGTACTGTTGCCAAAATGTCTCTTACTTAAATAGGATTAGAGTCTGCATTTAATGATGAAAGTGCTTATATGTGATGAAAGGGCTTCTATAGCTGCACGGCCTTTCTGATTAACACTTCCCAACAAACGAACCAAAAGTAATGCATTTTATTTAACAGCTCCAGAATTATGACAGAAAGTAAGATTTACAATGCTTTAAATCTTTCTTCTCCTAAAAGAATGAAATGCTTTGCCTAAAATACTAAAAGCAGTAATTTCTTAAGTTCAGTTGATAATGGGCATGAGAGATGAGGTTTCCAATCTTTTAGGGACTAAAGACCTGGGTCTGGGGTCTTGTCTTGAAGGCCTCTTGCCACAAAGGGCAAAGGGATGAGCAGAGCTGTCCAAGGTAGCTAATAAAAGGAGGCACCTCATTCTGTCTGTGGTTCTTCCTCTTAAATTTGATTGAATGGTATGAGCTTATGTTGGCCCTCTCTTACAATATACAGAGACACGTGTACCTCTTGAAGCAGAGAGAGAACTGGAGATGGGCAGAGGGATGAGGGTTTTAGAATCCTACACCACCATGGTCCAGTTTATTTAATCAGGGCCCCTCTGCCTGCCTGTGTGCATCTATCTGACTTCATCATATAAGAATAGCTAAAGACTTGGTCCCCTCACAGCCTACAGGAGTTTATGCATTGATTTCAATGGAAAAGGGAATTTAGTCAGAACTAGGGAGCTTTTTTCACAAATACATTTATTAGATTGGAATATAGTTCACCATAGAAAATGTCAAATACAATAATACAAATCCACTTCAAAAGCTTTTTTCCATTTCTGTCATCCTATGAATATTTTGGTTTCCGTTTCACTAAGAGACAAAGACATTACTTGTGTTATATGCCCTTTTTGGAGACATTCTGCCTTACTAAATATCACATATTTCACCAGATTAAATGATACAACATTTTCTTTAACAATCATGAAAATAATGAGAAAATCAGTAGTGTATATGTTTAAATATATAGCCACACTGCTAGACCCAGATGATAGGAGAATTTTCTGAAATGACATTTATATTCTCAGTCTTCTAGGGAATAATTGTTACCTTTCTAAATAAATGTAACTAATGAAGCATTTCAATTTTTATTGAAAAAAAAATCAAAATTTTCTGTAGAGGAAATAATAGGTCCAATTTTCCAACTAGCACTACTTCAGAAAACATCATTTATGGAGACTATTAGTCTGACCTCATTTACCAGCACAGACTTCACTTCAAACTGATTATAGTAGCAACTTATCTGTCATGCTCTTTTGAAATACAAAGAACAAGAAAAATTGGATCAATGTAGTAATTATATTAAAATATCTTCATTTTTCATAAATGGTTTCATATGTTAACAAGAGAGAACAATGTAACCAATGAAGTAATTACCTGTTTCTATCTGATCACTGGTTTTGTAAGAAACAACCCCCTGAACTAATTGTTTTAAAATGCTCCTTTTACCCAGATTTATTTTTTATATTCTGGAGACCAAAATTGATGTTTTCAGTGAAATAATTAACATAAATGCTCCTCTTTTCTGCATATATTCATGTAACGTCTGTTGAAGAGAGGAAAGAACAAGCAAGTCAATCAATGGATTACTGTAAAAACTGAGATTTTTTTTCTGAAAGTTACAGCTGCACATACATGTTTGTAGCTGGATGCTGTACATGTTAATATCAGAGCCAGGTGAGCCCTCTTTGGCTTCTGAAGATTATGTAATCTGTTTGTGTCTCAGAGATATGGGAGGACTTCCAGAATTCTGCAACAAGTCTGCATTCTGTGAAGGCTGCTGGCATGAATTCTACTTCCATGCTTAATAACACAGACTGACTCAAAACCACTTCTTTTTTTTCAAGAATGTAAGGATTTACAGATACAATAGATAATTATTCAGCTGCTTCAGTCTGGAACTGTTCATGAAAACTAAGTTAGATTCAGTTCTAAGTCAAGATTTAACTCTATGAATACCTACATGTATGTGCATATATACATATATTCTACACACATCTTTATCTTTATATATAGACATGTGGAAACACATCCACTGATGCACCACAGTGACTGCTGTTACCCTGGAATGACAACAAAGTGTTCAACTTACTGACAGTTGCCCTTGTCCAGCCAGGACCAGCAGTGAATCTAACTCACTCATTAATCCCTGGTCCCCTAAAATGAATTCCTAAGGCTGAATTTACTGCCATAGCCTTGTGACTCTCTTGTGCCTCCTTTAAACATTCTTATTGTCACTAAACCTCATTTTAGGAGTAGAATTTAGAATATTAACCATGTAGGCACTTCTGACTCCAAGCCTGACCGCAATTTACACTACATTACAGCAGAGTACCTCATTATCCCCTCAACTGATGGTAATACATCTTTATAAACTCTTACTTTTGCCCTGTGGTACTTGAGAAAGAAATTTAGCATTTCAGGTTCTGCTGAGTCTTAACTCCAAATCTAACACCAACGTCAACATGCAACTTGATTGATTCCAGAGGCGCAATAAATCCTACCATTAGAAATGTGCCACAACTTTTTGCACTTTCCAACAACAGGTTTCACATGAGCCCTCATTCCTTGCTCTTCTTAACAGGAGATTGAGGTGTCTTGCCTTTAATCTCAGCCAAATGCATAATGTAAGTTTAACCATAACTAGTCTACAAATTTCCTTGGGTTAATATCATATTCCTGAAAATTAGAACTGATTTTAAATTATATGCTTCTGTTGATGCGCCTCATCCTGGTATTAGCTGCTTGAGAAGATCTAAAAATTAATGTACCTACTCAGCTGCTGCTTTTGGGGTTTCTTTTTGTTTTTTTGTGGCGTCATTATGGTTAGATTGTTGTTCCTATAGCTATTTATAAAAACTAACAGACAAACCAATGTAAGTGGAAAATTAATGCGGAAAATTTTATCTAAGTAGCAGTACTTGTGGCTTTCTAAAGAGTAAGAATCATACTTCTATACATAAAACATCAACAGAGTCCAACATTTGTTTGACTTTTGCTGGAACCAAGCTGGAGCTAGCTGTTTGACTGAAGGAATGGTTAATTGAGCTCTGGGATTACTTGTGATGCTGTAATTTGGAAATCCAAACACTACCATTGATTCATTAAATAATCTCGACTACTACTTCTATTAAATATGCTTGACTCCTGCCTTTATGAATGCTAACTGGGTCTCTTCTGAAACAGAAAAACTGGAAGCACATATTTCTGATCAGGTAACCTGCTTGATTCTATGTCAGTACAATGGTGTCCAGGCTATCTATGGCCTGTGACCAACATGAAGTCTGAGAACTGATAGAGAACTGGAGATATTGATGATAACACTAGGATTTCATCAGGTAGAATTTTTGTTTACAATTTATGATTAAGACTGGTGCTTGTGACTGCTGTCCCTCAAGAGGGCAGAAGCTGGTTTTGTCCTTGGAGTCTGTAAGAACAATGGGAAGGCACTAGTGTTATAAATATATAACATTTACTCTGTGGATCTGTCATAGTATAGAAACATGTATTTTTTTTAAATTACTTCTAGTCTTAGCCCTAATAAAATTATAGTGCCACCACTTGTCAATTCCTAACAGTGTCTCAAAACATTCACTTGTGAAAATCTCCTATCCTAGCCTCACAGGAGTAAGTAATAAATCTCCCAGTGCCTTCTTGCTCTCCTGTCTTCTAACTCTAGTCTTAATCTATCCTTGACAGTCTACAGCAGAATCTGTCACTAGGTCAAGAATTAACATTAAGCTGCACATGTTAGTGCTGTGACTGACATGTCTGAAAATGCCCAACTACTTTTTGTCAGACCTGGAGCTGGCAGGAAATCTCTGCTACTGCTGTTAGAGCAGCAGTAAAATTTAGAACAGTGGAGCCAGCTGTATATTTTGGTCCTGCTAAGATCAATAAAGGTTGTTGCTGACATGGGCAAATACCTTACGTGGAATTCAGGAGTAGAATGAATCAGAGTGATTTTCATTATGGCTGAGGTTAGGTGTGGAACAATCCCATGCTTCTGCCTGCAAATGCTGTGTGTCTAACTGTGATGAGCAATCCTGGAGCAGGGAGAAGGGAAGGTTAATCATGGGGTGTTTGAGGACTTCTAGATCATTCCTGGAAGGGAAAGGAAGTGTGGCTTAGATCCTGCAAGATGCAGGAGAGGGATTATTTTAACCCAGTGTTAAAATAGAGGACAGCAGTGACTAAAGAACTAACTGCTGGACTAATTCTGTCAGGTTCAGTGTAAAATTGATTCTGAGACTGTGAGGGCTAAGTGCTTCATTGGGTAAAGACTGTGTTTAGGCTTGTAGTGGGGTTTGTGGCAGCTGACATAAGAGAATTAATGTCAAGCATGAATTCTGCATGGCACACAGAGCTGGGCTTTTAGAAATATATTGTCCTGGTTAGATGAAGCTAATAAACTACCGTATTAATGTAGGTTTGTCATGAGACTTTAGGAAGAAATATCATTGTATTTTATTGTGCTAAGTAGGAGGGAGTGGTGACAGGGGGTTGCTGGTTGACTTTGTTAAAGGCAGTGTTACATTTGAGTCAGACTTCATGTCAGTCTTTAGGAAAACAGGTTGAATTTAAGGGTTAGATTTATTGCTTGACTATATGAGAATAAACCAGCATCAGATAAAAAATGCGATTTTATCTTTAGATCCATGTAACTATCACTGGAAGAAGGACATGACTGGAAAGTAAAGAATAAAGTGAACTATATATTTGAAACTATTGCTTGGGTTAATCAGGGTCATTACAACATCATGTTCTTATACTAATGCCAGAATTTGGTTTAGGATTAGCATCAAGTCTGGCCATTGTGGTTCACTGACAGATCCTACAAAGCCTGCAGAGCTAAGATGAAGGTCAGTGCCAGCAGTGGCATTTGGCTTTTGATTGATATTGGGACTCAGGAAGGTCACAGCACTTGCGTGTTAATGGCTGTGTTAGGGCAAGCACCTGAAAGAGCAGAGCTAGGTTTATTGATTGAATTTGCAAGATTACCACGGCTAGGATGATATCTTAAATAGGTCATACTTAGTGCAGGGAATAACAAGAATTGCTGTTCTTCTGTGCTAAGTTTGTGATAAGAATTTGCTGTGTCAAGGACTAAAGAGCTGAGGCCAGCAGGCTGGAGAGTAGTCAATCTGAGAAAGAAGGTTTGTTGTTTTTTCTGAATGTAATTATCCCTGGACTGTGAGATAGGAAAACTGTATAGACAAGTTTCCATTAAAAAAAAAAAAAAAAAAGGAAAAAAGGGGGGGGAAACTCCAGGCCA
>VXBX01000810.1:24914-64221 GCA_013400415.1 Scytalopus superciliaris | reverse complement strand
TAAACCCCTTAACTATATTTAATGTAATTATATCCATGATATACTAGGACACATATGTCAACCACCTATATATACAGTCTGCCTTACAAAAAGATTAAAGACAGTACTGATGTATGCCCACTGCTGTTGGGGATGTTCCCAAATAGACCTGTCATGTTAGATCATTTTCTCATGACATGCAGCCTGAGCTCAGCTCAGTTCCAGCTGCAGACAGGCCCGATGTTGCTGCAGCCAATATTGGGGGTTTCTAGGAAAGGCTGTGACAGCCTTCTGTGTCAGGTGCCATCACTGCAAGGGCATTTTGAATTTTCAGAGTGCCAAGAAAATCCATTTGATAGGCATATGCTGGAAAATATCCCAAAGGACACAGCATACTGGAGATTTTCTTAAGGAGCTACTAGCTTGGATTGTTCCAGAATGTGGCCCAATAGCACATCTGAAGAGTATAGAAATACATTAAACCCAACAGGTATCCTGCCTGCAAGGCAATTCATAGTTTTTCCAAAATATGACCATGAAAAAAATAATAACAATTGATTTCACACACACACACACATACACTAGAGAGAGCTCTGTTTTAGAGCTCTTGGTACTCCATTTCACCTCTGCTAGCAAAGCCACATGTGGAGACCATAGGCAAGACATTATAAAGATTTAGTCCATCATATGAACATATTTCACTTGAGCCATGTTCCGTGTTAACCTGCCTGTTAGGTCAGGCCTTGAATGGCTGCATAAGCAGTGAAGCAGTTAAGAATCAGACCCACTGCGTTTTGTACTTAGCATGATTTTTGTATTTATAGCACAATAGGTACATCTGATTTTTGACAAACAGATAAAGATCTACTCTGTTGAAAAGGTCTGCAATTTCTATACAGCTCTTCTACAAATTGTGAGCAATGAAGCCAATAAAAAATATCAGTTTCCAAAACTTGGCAGTGGGTACAGCCTTATACTGAAGGTGAGTTTCCATTCTAGGTCCTCTGAGTGCTTCTGTCGTGACCCATAACGAGCCTGCTCACAGCCCTTGTTCTATTTCTTGCAAACTGTAACCATAGTGTTTTAATCTAGGTGGTGACATGGTTTGTGGTAATAGTCTGTCATTGTGCTCACTGGTCTGCTGAATTTAGGCTCTCATCAAAGTTGTTCCGTAATGTTGTAGTGAATGTACATCACCTTCCGTAAGCATCATGTCTAGAGTACTACAGCGACTAAAAGGGATGTGAAAGCCTACTCTGTTGCCTCTCTCTGGATTAAGAATAAATTTCAACTGCAAAGAGTTCAGTTTGTTGCTGATTTTTAAAGCAATACATGCACATGGATAGGTCATACCTAATGTCACTAAAAGTAATAATTTTTATAGATATGCTATGTTAATCATATTTAATTTCATTCTGGCCTTAATTGTGTTTTCTACATTGCTTAACTGAAATTTGGATTCTTTATTGTTATTTAAAAAAGGCTGACAGAATTGTCTAGGATAACTTTCTGTTTTGGAATTCTAGAAGGTTTCAAAGAGATATAACCACCTTAATTACTCTTAAAATTCTATAATTATGCATTTAAAATCCTACTAATACTTAGGTTTCTAATTATAGAAGCAATTAATATAATAAAAGTGATTAAAGTATTGTATTTTAAAATATAATTGTCTAAACTCTAAGAACATGAAGTTTGCTGTTCAAATAAGTGTGACTACTGAAAATCTTAGGTCACATATGTATTATAATTTGGTAATTGCTGGAAAATCAGTTTGATGTATTCTATTAAAGATACTCCAGAAACACCATGTACTGCTCATTCATGTGATCACAAGAATGATCACAGAAAGAACATATGACTTTGTTTACACTGCTTATGAAGACGAATTAGGTTATGCTTTATGGTAGCTTGAGAATCACTCTCCCTCTGTTACCAATATGGATTTTTTCTTAGCAGCAAGCAGATGATATTGGGAGATATGGAACAGGGAGGGGGAAACAAGGGACAGACCAGTGTTAAATGAAAAATCATCCATCTGAAAAATGAATAAACACAATTCTCAACAATAGTGTCCTGTGAATTGCCTTCAAAGTATTTAGTCTGCTGTGAAATTTGCTCTGACCATCCTAATTGACAGACTCCAATGCCAAGTCTGCTCCCAGGAGGTGTGTTGATATTCCTCATGGCTGGAGCAAGAACCATCAGACAAAAGAGGAAATGTGGATGCTGAGACTGAATGTGTACTGTGAAGACTAGAGAAAAAAAAAAAGATTTAATATATGTATGCATAGATTTTTTGATTTAATTTTGCTGCTGACTGAATCTAACAGGAAATTATGTGTCCATATATAATGTTACTTAAAGTTACTTTAGAGATCTTTACAATATTGAGACACTTACAAAACTACAATTTCATGCTTAAAATGCTTTAGGTTGATGCTGCATTTGCTCAAATTGGGGTTTGCTCTTTCATTCCCTTGGACCTCTTCCCTCTTTTTATTTTTTTTCCTTTTGGTGAAGTTTTTGTATTTTTGTTTGTGCTGCTTTTGGCTGGGATAGAGTTGATTTCCTCCATAGTAGTTAGGATGGGGCTGTGTTTTGGATTCGTGCTGGACACGGTGTTCATTAAAGAAATTATTTCTGTGTTTCTTTCTTCATCTCCAAATAGGAAACAAGTTGGGGAATAAAAACCCCATCATCAGAATTTATTATTTTGTCTTACAGAAAAAAAAAAAAAATGTTACTACTTAATTGCTTTGGAAAAATGCATGCTTTTCTATGAAAAAATATGACTGAAACAAAGAATATTGCAAACAAACAAAAAAAATAAATCCACCTGCAAGACAAAAGGAAGTCTACATTCACTGAAAAAACCCAATATATTCGGAGATCCAATGCCTTTGGCTGTCTCATGTTTTTTTTTTGAAAAACTAAGTTAATTTGCTGGGGAGTGTGAAGCTGCAAACTTTAAGCAAAAGGGGAATGGAATGAAGAGAGAAGGCATATGAATTTGGACATCTTCTTCATAAACAAGCTCCTTACCCACAGGCTACAAAGTCATTTTTCCTATGCTTTCTTTGGACTACTGAATATTTAATTACTGTATATGAAGTAGAACAGTTTCAATGGAAGGAATTTATCCTGCCTCAAAAGTCCTTACCTGATAATGTTTAAATCAGTCCCATTGCTCTAGGCAGGAACAGAGGAGGAAGAGAGCGAAGCTGTCACAATCCTTGCACTAGTCTGGGTTTGAGAAGCAGTTTTCATTGATGGTCAGCTCAAGGGCTGAATTTCTGCTGGGGAACAGACAACCTGTGTTGACCTGAGGGAAATGTCTAACTCTGAGAGAAAGGCACACTTTATTATATATGTTTGTTCCCATCATTTTGTGTCCTCTGGCATAAATGTTCATTGCTTTGTGTGCTGTTTTCTGTGATTTGCCTTCTTAAACATGAGTTTTATTCCTGTACAGCACAAAGAACATAAACCCTTAGGAAGGGCTGTGAATGTTGCCAGGTAACTGTGCACCATAAAGTTGGGCATTGCACGGTCAGTCTGCACCCTGAGATTAACTTTTCTTGATTTGTCTCAAATTCCCATGTAAGGACAGAGCGTACACCTGTGTTTTGACAGGTGGCAGTGACACTGGCATGAAAATATCCAACAATGGGCAGAGCATGCTAACAAAATGATACTTTTGTTTTTCCTTCTCCATCCAACTTGAGGTACCAAAATCAGTCTTTTCTGACCTCCTTCTTCATTTTTTGTTCTCCAGGTCGAATCATACCCCTGTGTATATTTTTGCAACCCTGTTTATTTCCTCATTCCCTTGGTGACAGCTGTACAGCCACATTGCCTTCATTTAATGTCAGTTGTGGCACCTAGGTGACCTGAGGGCATCAGTAAATTGGATCATTGCCTCAGACTGCACTCACTGTTACTTTGGTTATTTCTTCGGAGAAACCTCTACTTGAACACAGCTGTGGCTGGCTATGCAGGGCTGATAACAGCAGAAATAATAAAATTTTACAGGTTTTTTTAACCACAATTAACAGATATAAATCTGAATAAGTAACAGAAATGAACCTGTTTCATAGGAAAAAAAATAATTTAGGTACTTTGCAGAGCCATTTCCCTGTTCTCTGCCCCAGTACATTTCAAGAATTTGATTTAAGTTGACAGAAGATAGGAAGATTTAAAATAATGCCTGACACTTCATGCATAATCCTCACTGTGGTGCCATCTTCTTGCCTTCTTTTAACTTAGCTCAATACAGTGGCAGGTGGCAAGGACTTGTTAGGTGCCTTCACTGTAGACTTCCAGATTTGTAAGAGTGTTGTGGTCATTTGCATATCACTGGTACACTTCATAACTAGAAAAGTGCTTCCTCCTCTTTGGAAATACAATAAACACAAGCACAAAGAACAAAACCATGAATTCTAAACTGTGGTGTGGGGTTCAGCTAAGTAGGAAATTAGATCATTGAAAGATGATTCACTCGGGTGAAGCAAACCAAGATAAAGTTGAATGATCTGTGCACAGATTTTACGAGGGAAGTATTGAAGAGTTAAAATTCAGTTAAAAGTCCCCTAGTTGGTATTTCTTTGGCTGTGATTATTTTCTTGATATAAAACCTAGATAACTGGAGTAGGCACTTGTTGTGCTTTCTAGAGAACAGCAATCATCTTTCAACATAATGCTGACTATATAACCACTGAACCTCTGCAAATTGGCACCATTTTCCTTGGCAAATACATGCAATGATAACTTAGAAGAGAAACAGCAAAGCTTCCCATGAACTCATTGCAGATCACACTAATTGAATGTAGTGGGTGTACCTGATAAGATTTTGGTAGCAGGGGGGCTGCAGGGATGACTTATATGAGAAGATGCAGAAGGTGCTCCCATGTCTGACAGAACCAACACCAGCCGGGTCCAATACAGACAAGCAGCTGGCCAAGGCCAAGTCCATCAGCAATGGGAGCAGCACCTCTGGGATAACATACTTAAGAAGGGTAAAAACTTCTGTGCAACAGCATCTGGGAGAGAAGAGTGAGAATATCTGAGAGCAACAGCCCTGCAGACAGCAAGGGCAGTGAAGCAGGAGCAGGAGGAGGTGCTCGTGGCACTGGAGCTGAGATTCCCCTGCAGCCTGTGTTGAAGACCATGGTGAGGCAGCTGTATTCCTGCAGCCCGTGGAGGTCCATGGTGGATCAGATACCCACCTGCAGCCTGTGGAGAACTGCATGGCAGAGAAAGTGGATGTGGCCTGAAGAAAGTTCTGACCCTGTGAGAGCCCACACTGGAACAGGTCTGCTGGCAGCACCTGTGGCCCCACATGGTATCCACACTGGAGCATTTCCTGAAAAACTGAAGGGTTCATGTTGGAGAAGGTTTTGGAGGACTGTCTCTCATGGAAGAGATCCTACACTGGAGCAGAGGAAAAGTGTGCGGAGAAAGAAACAGCAGAGATGAAGCATTATAGACAGACTGCAAACCCCATTCTATGTCCCCCTGGGCTACTCAAAAGAGAGGAGGCAGAGAAGTTGGGAATGAAGTTGAGCCTGAGAAGAAGAAAGATGTAGGGGAAAGGTGTTTTTAGATTTGTTTTTATTTCTCATTATTTTCCTTTGATTTGATTGTTAAAAATTAAGCTGGTTTCCCCAGCTTCAATCTGTTTTGCCCATGACAGTACCTGGTGAGTGATTTCTCCTTGTCCTTATCTTGACCCATAAGCCTTTCATTATATTTTCTCTCCTTGTCATGTTCAGAAGGGGGAGTGAAAGATCGGTTTGGTGAGCACCTGACAATCAGACAAGGTCAATTCACCACATGATAGGGACAAAATCCAAGATTCTGCTTGTATAGTTCCACAATAAATAAACAAACAAGTATATAAAATCACCATAGCAGCATGGAGTGAGCTATATGAAATAAGAGAATTATTCATCAATCCAGAAAATTCAGTAAAAACAAAAAGAAAGTATCTTCATTGGTCTGTCCTTAAAACTCATCTTGAAAGCTGCTAGTATTAGTAACAGTTACACAAGACAGCAACTCAATAGTTCCACTACAGTGAAATGCCTCAGGGGAAAACAAACCAAAGTGATATTGCTCTATTTATTTTTTGTTTTAAATTATCAGTATATTAATCCAAATCAGGAACTTTCTTAAGATATTCAAAATTCTTTTCAACAGAATCAAATATTATTACCAGAAAAACATGGCATTTTTTTGTAACAGGAAGCAGAGAGGTCTAAATCATGTCTTGGAAAACCTTGTTCAATAGAACAAAAAAACCTCAAACCAAAACAATAAAACCCAATCAAAAAAACCCCACTGACTGTTGTTTCAAGTGCAAAGGGAAAGTTACTAACATGCACCAGCTTTTTGTCTTTTTTTTTTTTTTTTGGTTGTCTCATATTACACTACTAAGAATGCAATTTTGTTTCAAGCTGTGAATTAGCTGAATCTCATTTTTAGATGGCACACAATAAATCTCATGCTCTCTTCTTTTTTTNCAAAAAAACTTATTCGTTGTTTTTTTTTTTTTTTTTTTTTTTTTTTTTTTTAATAGTTGGCTGTTCTCTCCAATCCATGAAAGGCACTTTTCAAATATTACTTGTATTGTTGTTTTTTGCTTTCAGTTAATCCGTAACCTGTCATGGTCTGATACTTCACATCAGATACTACAGCCTTTGAGAAATGTATGGGCTGGTTCATGTTCTGTTTTCTCGGGGAAAAAACCTGAAGGTTATGGTTAAATTAGGTCAGTAGTTGGACTGAAAATGTAGAAGAAACTACTTTAAAACAGCTTTCTAATTAATTCAGTCTTAAGTCTACCGGTATAGAAATTACAAGAAAGTAACAATCAGAGTTCAGGATACCTTTTATTGAAAGTTTTGTGTGCAAGTAGTAAGTGATATTTTTTCTTTCTCCAGTGCTAAATTAAACAAATAAACAAAACAACAGCAACAAAAAATACCAAAACCAAACAAAACCCCAACCCAACCAACTAAAAAAGAAGACTGATTTTTTTTTTCCCCTAGAACAGATGGTAAAATTATGCCAAAATATTTATTTCAGAGAGTTTAAACTATAAGATATATTCCAAAATATGTGAAACTTAGGATAAGATTGTGAGAATTAACAACTTTCTGCCCTCGTTTGCAGTGAATGTGCAGGAAGAGCAGGGAAACACAGTGACTCATCTACATGAGTTAATTAAACACTGCCTGTGGTGCTCTATTAACTCACTTTCATGCTGTTAAAAGGGTCTCTGGCATGATTTTACGCTGGGCCACCAAGGGCTCTCGTAGTCAGTGCCTAAGCAAGTCTGCATGACCATTCCTAATAGGCAATTTGGATAAAGAACATCTTTTGGATGCCAAAAGGGTTTAATTGTATCAATGCAGAAGTTGACCCCAGGGCCAAAGAATGGGCCCAGTCACCATTTCATTTGCTACTTTCAAGGTGACCAAAGTGAGGAAGATTTGTGAAAACATTTTTTGAAAATATATAGGGAAAAGTAGTACAATCATTGGGAGGATCCCTCTCTCATAAAGAATAAACAAAAACCTCACTAAGAAATGGAAAAAAAGAGAGATATATTTGCAAAGTGAACTTAGAAGTATATGGTCAAATAATATCAACAATGGCAAAAGTCAGGCTGATTTAGAACTTGCAAATTGGCTTATACCAATATATATATATAAAGATAGTCATATAAATAATCAAGAACAAAGGGTATCCCATCTCCACCCCCACTCCTCCTACATAAGAAGGATAGAGTAAATATTAAAAACAATGTTTTCATTAACCCAAATATAAATTAAACCTTTTTCTTTTTTCTGGTACAATTGATGAAAGTGACTAGGCAACTATGTAAAAAAGTACGAGGAAAGACAGTAGGCAAGTAGAATTACGAATTCCAAGGCTGAAGTAATACTCAGTTTGGAGATATCTCAGTTTGGAGAATTGTTAATAGATTTATCCAGATTTCAGCAAAACATTTAATATGGTGCTGCATGAGAAATAATTGGTCAATACAGATAAATTGGTAATATAAAAAATAAAGAAGATTATGTTGGACTACATTGAAAAGCAAATCATTTACTCAGGAGAGGCTGGTAATGGAGCTCTTAGATCAGTATTGAGGACAGCCTTAGCATCCTACCTTTGCTCTTGGCTGTGCTAAGGAAAAGTTCTGATTCACAACTTTCTTTGGGATGCACCATCAGTAAGTAAATCTAAGTATAATACATGTACACAAGAGAGGACCTTAAGACTTAACTAAAGGCTGCAAATTGATAAGGGATTATAACAACATCATATAAGAAACAACAACCAAAACTAACCACAAAACCTTATATATAGAGTGCGTAGTTCATCATTAGGCAATTCTGAGCCATTTTTCCAGAAAGTGGTAAAAAATAATTGTTTTAGTCATGAAAAGTACATCTGAGCTAGAGACAGAAGTATCAGTGACATTTTACAAAGCTTTGGTGGAAGATTTCTTGTAGATAATGAACAGAACCATCATGGAGAAACCTTACAGATGCTGAGAGGGAAGAGTATTACGGGAAGACTAGGCTGACTTGTCTTGTTTATCTTAATAAGAAAAAAGCCCAAGAAGAGCATGAATGCTACATAGTGCCTATTACTTTGTGAGCAATGAGAATTATCTGTGCATAGAAACAAAATTGGCCCAGAGACAATATATTTAGGACACATGTTTAATGCCTTCTGAACAGTAAAAAGTGATGGTCTGGAACACTATATCTAAGAGAGGAATAGTAAAAAAATACTTGGATTCATGCTTAAGTACCATATTGGGTACTTAGGGTAAGTAAGGACTTATACAGAAAGGACTGGAATTGACAGCCAATAGTGTTGTTCTAGTGCAGTATTTATAGGACTGTCCTTTATTTTTACTCCGTGGCACCTTCTAAGAGCTATCAGAAGCAGGTACCAAGCCTTTTTTGGACTTGTCTGGGCTTCTTATTTGTGGCATGTCTTTTTTATGACTAATAGAGGTGATTTACATTTCTACTCCACAGCTTCACATATTTTCTACAGTGACCACACCCTACAAAGTATTTTATGACAAAAAAATTCTCAGGAGACAAAGTATTTCCCCATAAATAATTTCACAATTGAAGAAAGGATGGGGAAATAACTTCACAACTGCTGTAAATTAAGTCAAAATTCTGGAAAGAGGGTGAAAGTCTCTATGGTTAAGTCACCTACAAATAGGAGTCAGGAGGAAAATCACATTATTTTCTGTTGTTTCTGAGTGAATAATTTTTTTCATCAAGAATAATATAGGGATGAACAGTTACAAAAATTCCTGATCTGTAAGGATAATCTCTTCAGGAAGAGAGCTATCTCTTTCCACACTGAAATAAAAGCATTGTAACACTATTGTGTGTTCCAGATTCTGCTGATGTACAAAGCATATTTAGACATAAAATCTTAAAAATTGTCTGCTTAAAGTTATTCCTGCTTCAGATCCCAATAGTTTTTGCAAAGTCGTCCATACAAGTTTGAAGGCCAGACCTCATTTCTCAGTCAGACAGTACAAGCTCTGAAGGGAACCTCCAGCAGCTGGCTGAAGAAAAGAGAAATCAAGGATGGAATATCCCTCTGTTCTTTCGTATCTGATGTCTTTTGTCACTTTTGAATCAAATCCTTGACAGCATCTAAGTATTTGTTTAAAAGAATTTACACTTCTCCCATTTTTAATTAAAAGTTATAAAATGTGTTATTTACCCAGGAGATTAGATCAGAGCCATTCCATCCTATTTACAGCAAAGAGAGTCTGTAATAAGTCCTTGAAACCCCTTCTAATCTCTTATATAAATATTTATTTAAACAGTTTAAAAATGCAAATTATTTACCAGAGAGACTCTGAGGCAACTTCTACAAAGTTGTTGTGGATGAAAACATAGTTTTTTTGGGTTTTTTTGAAAGTATCATGTGCTTAATAGCTTGAAACAGTTCCTTTGGAATATACTCAAATCTTTTTGGCAACAGCATATCTAGCTTGCTATCTTTTTATTGTATTTCATTTACCTGTAATCTAAGGAGATTTTTTCCAGGCATCTATTGATTACATTACTGATTAACTATTTCCTAGAGATGCCTGTTCTGTTATTACTAGAATTTAAATAATACTGCTCTTACATTACTATTACTACAATTTTAAAATCTCTCTCATACCACTTGTATGTATTGGGTTTGCATGGCAAGGTTTTGGTTGCAGGGCAACTACAGTAGTAGCTTCTCTGAGAAGCTGCCAGAAGCTTCCTCTGTGTCTGACAGAGCCCATGCCAGCCAGCAACAAGACAAACCTGCCATAAACCAAGGCTGAGCCCATCAGTAATGGTGGCAGTGAAGAGTTAAGAAGGAAAAAAATTCCATATGTGCAACAATCAACAGCAGTCAGAAAAGGGAAGAGTGAGAATATGTAAGCAATAGACCTGCAAGCACCAGAGTCCATGAAGCAGAAGCTGGAGGAGGTGCTCCAGCTGCCAGAGTAGAGATCCCCCTGCAGCCCATGATGAAGACCATGGTGAGGCAGCTGTGCCCCTGCAGCCCATGGTGTTCCATGATGGAGCAGTTATCCACCTGCAGCCCATAGAGGATCCCATGCTAGAGCAGGTGGATGCCCAGAGAAGGCTATGACCTCATGGGAATCCTGTGCTGGAGCAGGTTCCTGGCAGGATTCATGGATCCATGCTGGAGCAGTCTTTTCCTGAAGGGCTGCACCCCATAGAAGGGATCCATGATGAAGAGGTTTGTGAAGAGCTGTAGCCTGTGGGAAGGACTCATGGAGAAATTCATGGAGGACTGTCTCCCATGGGAAGGAATCTAAGCAGGAGAATGGGATGAGGGTGAGTAGTTCTCTCCCTGAGGAGCAAGGCACAGCGGAGACAATGTGTGATGAACTGGCCACAGGCTCCATTCCCTGTCCCCCTGCACCACTGCAGTGGAAGAGGAGGAAGAAAAATTAGGAGTAAAGTTGAGGCCAGGAAGGAAAGAAGGGTAGAGGGAAAGTTAAGATTTGGATTTATTTCTCATTATCCTACTCTGGTTTTGATTGGTAATAAAAACATTTAATTTCCTCATGTTGAGTCTGTTTTGCCCATGACAGTACCTGAGGGAGTGATGTCTCCCTGCCCTTACCTTGATGCATGAGCCTTTTGTTATATTTTCTATACTCTGTCCAGTTGAGGAGGGGAATGACAGAGTGGCTTTGGTGGGCACTTGTTGTCCATTCAAGGTCAAACCACCACACCACCAGATCCTCACTTTTATATACCAAAACAAATTTATACTCTTTAATTTTACAACTATTTTCCACAAAAAAATGCCTCTTAGATGTATAAAACCAATCAGGATATCAAAATTAAAAACTGTTTTTCCAGATGACAGCAATGTAGTGTTTCGATAGCACACAAACTTGTATGGTCAAGAAGAATAATTAGTTACTGTTAGTTAGTTTTGCAAGCTAATTTAAAGAAGTCACCAGTTGCAGTAGGAGGTGTAAAGATATCTGAGCTAGTCCTGCCTGGAGGTGTTCAAATGTGGCTCAGCATTGCTTATTGATCTCACCTGTCCGGGGCCAGAAACTGGAACTGAGCAAGGCCTGGAGAAGACACCAAGGACTTTATCAAATAGGATGAGATGTCAACCAGCATAGGACAAATGGTTATTTTTCTTGCATCCTCTTTCCTAGTTTCCTCCTTTAATGTTTTTGTATTCTTTTCATTCTCTCCAATGTATGTGGTGCTACCTTGGAGTGAAAGACAATGCTCACTGGAGAACAAAAATCCTTGGTTATTGTTGGCAGTGTACCCAGTGCTGCTGACAGAAAAGCCACAGTATATTCCCACATCAAATATTTGGGCTGTGTTGCTTCTGACAGCTGTCTTCACCACAGCCAATACTAATTCTGATGAGAGCCAACACCTAATTTCTCAAGACAGAAATGAGAGTGCTATATAAAGTAATCATAAGGGGCACAGGCTTTGTCCTAGCTTTACCTTGCTCAGTGCATATTCCCCTGAAATATGAGTATGGAGAACATACTAAATTGGGTAAGATTCATCAGTGTTCATATAAGAATAGCTATTTGATTTTGTGGCATGCATATTGATTTAAAAGAATGAACCCCTCCTGAATGCAACCAGAAAGTAAAACACTTTAAAGATCTGTGACTAATTTTCTGGAGCCTATTTTTCAGTCTCTAGACAATGCCTTTGGACATCACCTCAGCATTACTGTTTTATCTCTGTTCAAATTATTCTCAATACTGTACTTCCCGTTCTGCAGAAAAATATGCTTGCTGTTCATTTCACTCTTGACATTTGTTTTCACTGAGCTTCGAAACTAACCCGTGTGCAATCTATGAGTCTATTCCAAGGGAGGATGTGTTTCCCAGAACTTTTGGAGAGATTTTGAAAACTTAACCTGCAATTAAGGATCTATCTTGCATTGTAATGTCTCTTTTTCTTATTCTCAGCATCACCTTTTGTAGTATATGACCATCAGTATATGTATTTTATACTTCTTTTTAGGCTGTTTAACAGAAAACCTTCTGAAGGTTGTCCAGCTGAAACAAAACATCTCTTTACTTACAAACAACAGTTTTATTTGCACTTCAGTGGATACTGCAAATACATGAGCACTTAATTTTCAGTTGTGTATGTATTACTTCAAATGGCATTCTGGTCTCCCTGGTGCAGTAGTTGACATGTAGGCTGACAGTGTGTGAATAGTTGCATTTCAGAGCTCTGTTCATGAACCTGTTTCAATTACAGATACCACACTGAAATCCTAACAGGGCAAACCTAGTACTTAAAGATACTTATTTTTTCATTAATTACCAAATTCAGTTATCTATGCAAAATAAAGTAAATCTGAAGAAAAGAACTGTCCCAAGCCAGGAAAAAAAAATACAAAGAGGAAAAATAAGGGGGAAATAAGTACTCATAAAGAGAGGGAAAATTAAATCTAATCAATCAAAACAATTGATCAAAAGAATTCGAGAGAATCCAAGAAAGTTATCTAGTTATATTCTAAATATTTCAATCAGTATTGATGCTTGTTGGTACTTCTTCTCTGTCTTTTCCTCTCCTTATTTTTTTTTTTTTTAACTAAGACTCCAGTGCTCTTCTTGTTTAGTTACTTTTTCCTGTAATTGTTTCTCTTCAAGCATGCAACCCTATGTGACTTCCAAGTCTGTTCACACATGCATGATTTTGGGAAGGAATACTAGCAATAAATAACATTTCTGCATCTGTACTTGTTTCAGTCGTGTCTAAGAATTGCAAGGAATGCAGAGCAATGTAGTAAAGAATAGAGCATTGTGTTCTTCATTTTTTTTTTTATTAATGTCTGTTAAATAGCAATATTTAAAAAATGTAACTAAATATACATAAATATTTTTTGAATTTACAGTGGATACCATATTTCTGTGCATGTCACATGCTGGTAGTTGAGTAATCATAACTCTTATGATGTCTAACCGAATGCTAAATGCATTTCCTGCCACCATACCAGGCCAATGAATTGTGTTGATATTGGTGAAACCATGATCATTTATTCATATGATCTTATTCATATTTTGTATAGTAAAGATAAAAATCTCGTGAGAAGTAGATGAAGCAGACAGCTGCCAAGTTCAAAAAGGAGACTGTCTGTAGAAACAATATTTTATAATATAGTTCACCTTGACTCCAGGCTCCAGACTGCAAGTGCAAAATACAGTGGTTATATTAAAAATACATTTAAATATTAGTTGCTGCAGGTAAACAGATTCAGTTGTCACATCTTAAACATCTCATGATACTCATGAGTTACGGAGACACATGGTGGTCTGTGGCGTGGGCTTCTGTAGCTAGAAAATCACCATCTCTTTTGACAACTTAAGCTCTATCTATGGCATAAAATCAACCTTTGTAAGAGCTGCTGTGCACTGGTGCCTGTCTCTTATTGCAAGGCTCCAAATTTTTGTGTCAAATTTGGAGCAATTCCCCTGACATCTGAGGGGATACACAACTTTAAAAAATAATAAAAGAGTGCAAACATGTTAAGTGTTTCTTGTGTTTTTCAGAACTTGAGAAGGTGAGGGTCTTGATAGGGAAGCCAAAAGGAATCTGATTTCAGTTCATGTGACTGGTATAACACAGGTATAAATCCATTGCCTTGGATAATGATGATTCTAATTTATGCCACTGCAGTTTAGAAGAGAATCACAGAGTTTATCGTCTGTTCAGAAAACCAAGGATGGAATTTGTTCTGATCCAGGCATGATGTGATATTCAACAAACTTAGAAAAGCATTCACACTGGTTTTCAATAACGCCTTCTTTGGCATTTTCTTGTTAGATTTCGTTTGTGCAATGGCAATATTGTTGTGATATGAGCTCCTTCTATTCCACTACAATTCCTGTATCAATCAGGGTCTTTCACACTGCTCACACCATTCCCCCCGCTCCACACACACAGCTAAAAGTTATTCCCTACCGCATTACTGTATTCCCCTGTCAGCCTGTGGTTCCAGTGGAGCTAAACTGTCATAAAACTTGAGCAATGCTGTAATAAATCAGACATGTATGTGCCACCCACACACACACACACAGAGTCTCTCCCTCGGAGAGTTATGAGGCTGCACTACTTGCTTTACTATGAATATATCCAGAATCCATTGCATTTTTAAGAAAAAAGAATACACATAAAATACATATATCCTAAAGTAAACATCCTTGAGAAATAAAACAACAGAACAAGAGGAAACAACAAGAAAGAAAATAATAACACAGAGATATGTACTGTTGAAAGTATTCTTAAGCAAAAGGTCAGATTCTCAGCTGGTGTAAGCTGGAGCAGCTCCATTGCCTCCAGTGGAGCTGTGCCAGCTTATCAAATCCGTATGCTCTGCCCCAGTATGTCCTTCTACTCAAATCACTGAACTGGAATCTTCAAAGCCTTCCCTATCACGCTGTTAAATTTGTATTGCTACTAGCAACAATTTCTTCTAAAAAAAGTTTGCATACGCAAATTATTCACATTGCTTTATTTTTTTTCTTTGTCAGTTCACAAAAAAAGTCTTTCAAGTTGTCATAACTTTGCATTTAGCCAGTGAAATAGTAATCTTGAAAGGAGAACATTGTTTTACAAATTGGACACATACCCTGTTTATTTTTCTCTAAAATTTGCACACTATAAAGCAAGTAGGTTTTTTTTTGTTTTAAAACCTTCTTCATATATTATTATACAAAAATATTCATATGCAAGTAATAAAGATTTTTTTTTTAAAACATCCAACTTTTTTAAACCTAAAGCAAAGTCACACCAAAAGGGGTTCTTTTTTGTTTGGTTTTGTGTTTTGTTTTGTTTTTTAATCTAGACAAAGTACACCTTGTGCTTTAGCAAACATACAGCATCATGTGCTCTTTACAAGGATTCTATTGAATATGCTCATGTGTCATTATTCATTAAATAATCTAAAACTTGCCTACTTTTGTGGGTTTTATTTCCCTTAGTCCTCTTTTTTCCCCTCTATGTGTTATTTGTGTTTGTTTATGTGTGTGGAAAAGTTAAGGCAAGTGCAATCAAAGTTACAAAAATCAATATTTCTATTGCTAACATGTGCAGCATTCGTATTTAATGAGTGATGTATTTTCTCCTGTAAGAATAAAAATTGATGAAAATACAAAATTTTTTAATATGTTATAATTATTACAAGTTGATTTTTTTTTTTTTTTTTTTGTATCAGGCTTGGTGAATTTTCCGGAAGTTAGGATAACATAAAACATGTTCTTTTTAAAGTAACATACACTGAAACTAGGTAATATTTTGATCACGACTCTCTTGCTTCTCAGCAACAAGCATAGTATTACTACAAAAATGCAGTTCCTTTTAGTTATGACCCATCTAATTTTTTTAAAAAATAAATATAAGTTAATCTCTTTAGGTAAAATATTTAATATACAGTAAGCATAAATATAGGTTGATGTATTTCTACTTAATTTTAGTGCTTCTATTTTAACTTCAGTGATTTTGAACAAAGTGTACAAAGGAAGAGACCTATTTTCCAGTTCATAGTCATATCTGTAGCCTTAAAGAAAACCTTGACAAGAATGCATATGTTAATCTATGGTTTATATGGCAATAGTAATGAACACTTGGAAGAGGCAATGATGCTGAATCTTCAATTAAATTGTAGAATAGCCAAAATTCATGCTCAGAAATTCTGGGCCTGATTCTGCTCCTTTTTTGCACCAGTTATATACAGTGTTAACTCTGTTGACTTCAGTAGAAATATATTTCACTTTTTCTAACTACTAAGCAATTTAAGATGAAAGTTCCCAAAGCCTAGCACGGCACTTCCTTGTTTCATTCCATCAATGCAAAATGTTTTAGGGATGGTAAGTATACATCTACATCTTCAATTTATGTGCATGTATTGAATAGGAGCTACAGAACATTTCTACTGTGGCTGTTCCCAGGTTTACAGAAGGCCAGTTGAGCAATTTGTTAACAAAGTCCTTTATCAAGATGCTAATCCATCTATTAACTTTAAACAGTGCGCTTCCAAGAAGGGCCTCTTACTGCCTGAATTGTGTTGCACTCTGCTTCTGAATAGTCAGCTCCTCCTGAGATGCGAAAAATGACAGAAGGAAATTAAAAAAACTAAACCCCATAGACAAATGGTGGCTCATAAAAAAGATGCTGCAGCTGACATTAGAAACAAATGATTCTCCACAGACACATTTACTTATGAAATAGTACATATGCTTAAGTTTACGTATTATGCATAGTAACATGACATTAGTAACTACACAGACTTAATAGTGTGCTTTTCTTGGAAAATTCATGTGACTCAAAATTGCTGTGACTTACAACAGTGGATATTTAGATGCAATGCTGGGAAGATAATTTAACTCCATTTTACTGTAAGATCTAAGATTAATATTTTGCCTTTTAGCATCGTCGTCTCACTAATGGTGTTGGCTGCTTCACCGCTGCCCAGCACTGGGAAGCTGCCTATTTTATTAGTGGCTGAACAGAGATAAAATAAAGACCATTAACAAATCTGGAAACCTTTATGATGAAGACATCCTAATAAGCTGCTTATTATTTTGCTGACTAATATAATAATAAAAAAACCTTAGATCATATTTTTACAGGACCTGTAAAATCAATTATAGCCAAGTTATATGTAGGGCAGAACAGGAAGAGTTACAGGAAAAAGGGGCAGATATCTGTGTTCTAATCAGCTATTTGAAACAATCAGTGATGATTTTCTGCATTTAAATGGATTCACCATGAATTTGAAATATTTAATTTTATTTTATTCTTTGAGTCTTTGGAGAACCTTAGAAAGCCAACAGATGGCAATCAGAAGGCTGAAATGAGGAGGAAAACTCAGGTTTCTCAAAGAAAGCTCTTTTCTCAGAGAGCATGTAGCATCAGACTCACTGTGCCTGAGACTGTATAATGGCACCTGAAAGCACCATTTTTCCTTACAAAACCTCTTTGTTGAGTTGCCTATGAAGTGGAGAACTGACTGAAGTGGGAGCTCAGGAAATCCAGCAGTTCTTTGAACAACTGCCATGTGCACAGGCAGGAGACGTTCAGCTTTACTCCAGTGCTTTGGACTTCCACTCCATTCTTTCTAATGTGGCCATGCTACAACTAATGTAGTGCAACAATATCTCAGTCCTGGTGTTTCCTTACAAAACAAAAGCAAATTAAAACAAAGCAAAGCAAAGCACCACAAAGAAAAACACAATTCAAGGAGCTACAAGTAATGGAAATATTCTTGAAAATTATATGCATGTGCATCTCAGTCTGTCTCCAAACCCTTATGCTGTAGATTGCTGTTTGAGGGGATCTTCTAAAAAGTATAACAGGTAAGGTGCCCAAGATGACTAAACAAGGAATTTTCTTCATCATTCCCTAAATAACAACATGCCAAGCGTCATTTCAAACAGATACAGTCTTTGCTGCTGCTTCTCACTCTTCAAATACGTAACAATAATGATAATAATTAAAACAAAACAAAACAAAACAAAACAGTGTAGGAATGCTGTTTGCACTGACAGCTATTCACAATCTCTCCTGCTTGAAAGAGTGAAAAGGTAATCAGAGAAAATATGGGACTAACTGTGCTGACACTAATTGCTATTTACAACAATAGGAACTCTGGCAGATATTCATGTAGGTTCAGGTAGATCCTATGACCTAGAAAAACATATTCCCTACCTCTAACAAGGTTATATAAATGGCTTCAGATAGCAAACAGGTGGTGAAAGAAGTAGCTGGTAAATTTGGCTACCTAGTGACCTACAGGCAAAAGATATTTGCAATCTCCTGAGGCAGCAGGACTAGATGAGTGCTAGTCATGTGCACCTACCTGGTCTTGACATGATCAGCAAATATTTTACCTATATTTGTCCCATCCTGTGTCATCCCTAGCTACGTATCTGTGTCATAGTACCTCTAGCAATGGCCTGGTTACAAGTTTATCATCTTCTTGCAACACACAGCAAATGTCATCCTATGAATTTTTGGGACCTCCCTGATTTTTTATGAGTGCTATTTATTTTATTTTGTTGTACAGTTCTACAATTAAATGACTACAAGTTAAAATACTTATGTATAGGCATAAAATTGCACAAAGTGCTTTCTGTGGTGTAACTAAAATTTGAGAGTGCTTATTGCAACAAATTTTTCCCAGATATCTGCACATTTTGCAAAATCCATGTATTTTACTGAGCTAGGCATAGGTTAGTGATCTCAAAGAAGGAGCCTGATGTCATTGAACTACTTCACTAAGCTAGAGGAAGAGACAGTTGTGTCGCTGTTCTCCTCACTGCTTTGTCTTTACATAATTGTTCCATCTGAAGTTGCCTTGGCCTCAAGAAGACAAATGTACAATGCTCTAATGTGATGCTGAAGGCAAATGTATAATACTGAATGTTTAAATTTTCTACTGTAATGTTCCTAAGAACTTAATAGGGCTGCAGTGAGCTGTTCACCAGAGAGTATTAACTCTGGAAAGCAACTTCTTCTATGTCTGTAAATTCATTGCCATTTGTGATTTAAACCTACAGCAAAGAATGGGATTTCCTAAACAAATCTGTGATTTACCTGTCATGCAAAGAATGAAGATAAAATTTTTAAAAGTCTCTTATATCCTACAAAACAGCATGAGAAAACAGTCTTCCTTGAAAACAAGAAATATTGAAGACCAGGTTTAAATAGGTTTAGTAATTGCACTGTTCATTTGCTTTTCTTTATTTACTTTTAGTTTTCAAGTGTTTGTGCAGACTCTGCAGCTTAATGGTGTATTTTGAGCCCATAACAAACATTTTCAATACTTTCTTTTTACCTCAGAGAAGGTCAGAATAGTATCAGGATGCTGCTCCATATGAGCACTCTCAGTGGATGTGAAAAATGTTGTCCAGAGAATAAAAAACCCCAAACTTTTCACAAATCAAAGCTTTGCTCTTTTAAGTCTCTTCTTAGGACAGAAGACATCTAGTTACCCTAAGCATCTCTGTAAAGAACCTCAACCTGAGAACTCACTGCAAGCTTTGAATGCTTATATTTCTAATACAGTCTGCCAGGTAAACTGATATGAGAGCAAGGGGTAGGACAGGACAGGACAGGATAGGATAGGATAGGATAGGATAGGATAGAAATTTCTGTGAGGGTGCTCAGGTGTGGTGTTAGCTGGCTGAGATGGCAATTTCCTGTTAGTGGATTGCACACTAACATAGCAAGCTGACCTCTTTCTCTGCTCAGTGCCGGGTTTTGCTTTGCATATGGAACAAATGGAGAACACAGTTTCAGAGCAGTTTCTGCTTTGCTGGCTGCTTTGCAATAGAGTATCTGTCCCTTGACATCTGATGTTTATCATGTTTACTGCCATCGACATCAAGATTTACTGCCCACCTTCCCTGCGTGTTGCCTATAGCAGGTAGGACAGGGGTGATATATTGAACCTGTGGCTCCTTCTGCACCCACCTGACATAGGGCTAACTAAACATGAGGCCAAAGGGTACTCTGCTCTCCTTGTCCATGCACAGGCACACATGTTCTCAGTTACAGCAACACAGTGCTGCCCCTCCCTCTGCCTTGAACTTCTTTGTCTGTCACAAAGTGTGTTTGTGAGTCTGGGCTTGGTAGGTTTTAATTCTTCCTGAATGATTTTGTACTTTTGAATAGGGCAGAGAGAAAGCTAATATTTGATAAACAGAGAAAGAAAAGGTTAAAAAGTATATCCATGTTATTAATTTTATTTTTATGTATTTTTTGAGTAATTTGTGTGTTCTTTTCATCATGTCTTCATGGGTAAGAGAGATGTCTTTATTAAAAATATCAGTAATATTCTTATGGTCCTGCTCTCAATTTTTGCTTCAAAGAGTTTTACTAATACTAGCAACCTGACAAAGAAATGTTTGTAGTTTCTGTAATCTCAGTAGTAGGTGAAGATTATCTATTTTATTTAACACTTAGATCTTAAAGAATCATGGTGCTCTTAGTGCCCCCAAATAAAAGTCTTTTAATTGACTATTGAATGTTTCTGAAATTATGCTATCTAAAGTATTGTATATTTAATGTAAGAATGCTGATAAGCTTTTGGAATGAGCCTGGTTGTAATTACCAGATAAATACTTCCCTTTAACAATCCTAAATCAAAATGTACTCATGTTTTAGTAATCTGAGCAGCTCCAGAATTTCTGTGTTTTCCAAATAAGGTATGAGATCTGTCTTTGTAATTTCTTCTTTGACTACTTCATGACCCTGTGGACTGTAGATTTTCTATCTGCAGAGTTTATTAGTTCAGAGCAAAGGACAAACTTTGTCTTAAACAGAATTTAAACAAGCAAAATACATAGGAAAACTTAATAGCTGAAACATTTCTATCAGTTTCACTCCCCAGGCCATCAACTCTGAGTTTTTGGAACATCAAGTAAAGGCTATTTAGAGAAGTTTGATGCTGCCAACACGTCTTCTTGGAGGATATAACCAGTCAGTGTAAAATAGCCGGTAAAATTACATAAAAAACAACAGCTCAGTATCCATACTAAGTTCACTGAATCTGAAATTAAAGACACAATAGTGTTTTTTAACCTCCACTCCATGGGCTATTTAGGAGATGAAGAGATCTGTTTATATGAAAAAAAAAAGCAAGTGAACTTGCAGCATTCATTATACGAGGAAATTCACTGTTATGAGATTGCTTGCATTTTTTCTGTTGCCAGCCACATTAATCTATTTCTCAACTGAGAACTGGGTTAAAGAAAATGTTCTAATAACAGTAAATCAGATAAAGAGTGGGTGTGAATGAATATAGTTAGTCCAGATATTAAATTAAGTCTGTTATGGAGGTTTTTTTAGTGCTGACAGATTTCTGCCATCCTCTATCACAATAGAAGACACAAAAAAAAATCTCACTGTGCTAGACTATCAACAAGTGAAAAAATAATTTGGAAGTGTACTAGACATACAGCGACATATTTGTGTTGCTGGTCTGTCTGGATGGCCTCCAAAAAAGCCAGTTGCTTGATGTAGGTCAGCCAGAGTACAGAGCTTTGCATGGCAAAAGAAACCACAATACAGTCAAAAAGCAGGTGGTATTTTGCTCTTTATTCTCCATTGGCTTTTGTTCTATTTTTGAATTTGCTTTACTGCTGTGATTTCTTTTTCTTCCTTGGATTTTAATTAAATTTTCCTTAGGCTTGCTAGCTTGACATCTTCTTCTTCTTTTTTTTTTTTTCCCAGTTTAAAAATGAAGGAACCCTGTTTAGCAGGCCAATTTCCCTCAAATTTCATTGCTTTATCTATAATTTAACTGTGTCAAATGCACAATATCCAAATAAAACTTTGTGAATTTTGATCAGGCAGGTATAACAAGCATTCCAATTATTTTGAAGCTGATTATCACCCATTATGTAACATACACATGGTTTTCACAGCTGTGCAGTAATAGAAAAAATTTTAGTTTTCATTTAAGCCTAAGTATTTAGCTCTGAACCAGATCATATTGAAAGTGTTTGATGTTGGCTGCCAGGTGAGAACTGGATCCCTACTAAAATTCAGAAGACATTTGCTGCTGCTTTCCTTGCAGCCAAGATTTCAGCTCGACACAGACTGCAAATATGAATTCCTTTTCTCTTTGCTTTTCCAATTTTCTTCTCCCACACAAATCAATCTTACACTCATTCAACTTTATTAGATTTACTCTCAAAACATACTGCTGCAACTGAGAACAGAATCAGACCCAGCAATGCACTTTGCCTTCAAAATAATTAGCTGCATACAAACTCCCATTTCTGTCCAGGTATATATGCTGTCTGGAGAACCTATATACTGAATTTACATGAATTGTGCAACAGAGTCCTTTAGTTTTGCAACACAGACTACCCTGATTAGAGAGAGTCTTATGAAGACAGAGCACCACACTGGGATAATTCACGTGCATAGAATCCACATACAGACCCAAAGTTACTGACCAGGCAGAGTAAGTTTTTCTGATCATCACACTGTGCAGTTTTTAAAATAAAGTGCTACTTGCTTATGGCTAAACCTTATATGTGGCTATTGCATGCACAGTTCAGGCTGCATTGTCAAAAACTGGAACACCTTCACTAAAAATGATGGAGCCTAAGCACTAGGGCAATGACAGTTTTTGCTGGTTCTGGTTTTGGTTTTTGTTTTATTTTTTTTTCCCATTTTATTTTGTTTTCCAAAAGAACTTTGTCAAACATAAAGCACGTGAACACACAACAGTTTCCTTCACTGTTCCCCACACTGAGCTGTTCACAGAAGAGGAATACTAAGGAGGAATTTTTCTAAAGCCATAGACCGTTTCTCCATTTATTTCAGGTTTTGTTTTGTGGTTTGTTTCATTTGTTTGTTTGTTTGTTTTTCCTATTTTTAATATTGTGACAAAGCATTATAAGAAATTTTTTTTTTTATGTAGTGTGAATATCAAAGAGATATCTGTCAATCCCTGAATCATGCTAGTCAAAGTGCTTATATCTACACTAAAAATAGAACAACAGAAAATTACTTCCCGTGTGGCTAAGAAAACACCTACCAATTGTCTAAATGTGACTATGGTCAGATAATTACATCCTACATTTATTCCACATCCCAGTCTTTACTCCAGGTCATAGAAAGGAGAGGGAAAGGGGAAAAAAATAACACATTGCTTTCAGAGGATACTGGGGTATTTGGCATCCAGTTGCATGAAGGAAAATGCCATCAGTACCTGACAGGTGTCTGTAAGAGCAAATAAATAATAGCTTTCTTACACTGTGAAAGTAACCAAATGTGCAAAAGTCTCTTAAAATTTTATCTGACTTGGCAGCTCAATTTCCATTTTGTGGATGCTTGGCACAAATCCAGAGAGAGACACTGTAATAAAGAACAGACTGTAGAAAAGGGCTTGAGCAAAATCTCAGAGAAATAAACATTTCAAGCAAATAAAAATGAGTGCACATCTCAAAAGTCTATTATCTTCTTATGCAGATACTGAGATTTCTTGACTCTCACAACAGGAGCACAGTAATTTCCTCATACACTGTCAGTTCTGGATTACTCCCACAAAAATCCCCCAAAACTGCAGCTCCCCCACTCACTTCTCGTTAAGAAGACCAAAATATTATAAGTCATACTTTTCTCGTTGTGACAATCAGGATGAACAAACCCCACACATTCATTATACTGGCCAATATCATTAAGCTGCCATAAAAACACGTAAAGCTAATTAATTACATAAATAGACCATAAGGCCTGTTTGCCAGGACACCAGTTACATTTCTGCCAGGGTAAATCAAACCCAGGTCTGTATGATAGTGTGCTGCAGTCAGTAACTCTACTTCTGCTTCTGCTAGTGGGGACTAGCAGAGAGCTTGACCTGAATATGTTGTAGAGCTGTACCATTCCTCTCTCTTTCTAAAACCAGAAAAGACTTCTCCATTATTTAAACATAAGTATGAGCAAGGTGCTTATTTAATTTATCTTAAAGATGTCTGGATGTAAACACAGTGATGTTTTTTTTTCTTCCCTGCCAGCCATGGTACATGCATTATTTGCAACTCTTCAAAGAGAGAATCATACATAAAAATAAAACTAATTTATTTATTCATTAAAGTGAATAAATTGTTTTTAATACTTCCAGGTCTGATTTAAATATTAATTTTGTATAAATAAAGTTTATTCTGAAAACAATTATATTTCTGGTATTCATGTAATTTTTTTCTGCCTGAGTTCTTACTGAAATCATGTTGAAATTAATAAAGTTTTATTTATCATTACAAGCTAAAACCAAATGAAAGAAGATTTCTTAATCCTGAATATATCATTTTAAAGCAAATACAATTTTTGGAACAATAAAATACAAGGGGACTCTGTAATCCACAGCAAAATAATGTTTTGCTCTTAATTTTTTTCAAAATAACACTTTCTATAATACAAAGTGACAAACCATCTACAATACTGTCTTTTTATTCCCCTTTGGTTTGGAAGTCATGACTGTACATTATCAGCACTTCAGTGCCTATTGCCTCACTTGTCTTACTTGCCTGACATTTGAAAATGACGTCATTTGCAGGATTTTGAAAGGGGGGAAAAAAATTAAATGTTTAAAAAATAAAATCCACAACGACATTAATCCTTTTCCAGCACGTGTTAAAAATAGGGTTTGCTTCTATATTTATAAAAGGAATACAATCAACTCATTCTTAAAATAATAATTAAAAAAAAACAAATCCAAGAAAGCAAAAACCAAACTGGCTCTAGATTCTATACACTCTGTAGTGACTACTGTGAAGCAACCGATACAGATTGCTATTCTATTGTTGGACAGGTATCTACCAAGTTACATGTTAGATGATTGACTGTGGTGTTACCCCACAGGGAGGGTCTTTGTAGGGGCAGGGAAGGAGCAGTGCACATTATGGGAGTAGAAAAGAAACTGGAGCTCTCAGGGAGGGATGGGGTCCTTCTAAGAACAAATACTCTCCAAAAGAGGTGAGCTGCAGCAGGCATGGCCTTCAGGAATCAGGCTAGGCAGGCCAACAAAATGAATGGCGCTTCTGATATCAACATAGCTTTGTCCAAGCATTCCCAAGAGAGGTTAAAAACAAACAAAAACAAAACAAAAGAAAAATCTAAAACTATACTAATGAAGCAAAAAAGTTTCCTATCTATACAGCAGTCTCTTCATTTAAAAAAATGTAAATATACAAATTCCAATGACATATAAAACAAAGTCGGAAATGTGAATGGGAAGAGACATGGGTAAAACAGGAAGACTGATGCTACAAAGAAATTGCAAAAACATATGTACAAGACCCTGTTTTTCCTCGTATGTTATCGATTGTAATGCATGTTTAACAGCAGCAGTCGAGGATGTAGTTCCAGGCACCAGACTGCAGACTCTGCTTCTACTCAAGGGGGTTGACAGCCCCTTGCATCTCGGTCACCAGATGACACTGGATATACTGGTCTCCCGTGGCAAGAGGGGCAGTATCGCACTGTTTGTGTGAGCCTCTTCTGGGTTCTGCTCCCTGTTAGTTTTTGTCTGCGGCCGCTGCCCGTTTATAAGTGTCATAGGGATGTTGCAGTAGGTGTGCTGGTTACCTATTGAGGTAAGCGGCAGGGTGCCGGCAGGAGGTACATCATATTCATAGCTTCGATAATAGTGTTTCTGGCGCATCTGTGAATGATATGTGTTATGAAAGGTGGAGCGCAGGTCTGGATGGGCAGTGGCAAGAGCAGTGGAGGTGGCAGCAGCCATGGAAATTGCGGAGACTGTCTGCAGTTCCCCAAAGGGCCCCTGCTCACTGACATCTAAAACCTGCTCATTTGTGATGGGTTCAATCCTCTTAAAAGGCATTTCGTACTGTAAACGTTTCCAGAACTTGGAATTCAACTTGTTGCATTTTGGTCCGTGCCATTTAATGACAGTGAGGAGCTTGATGGTATGTTTTAGGGCCTCGACTTCCTGGTAGTTCACAACTCCTCGTAGTTCACTGCATTCAATCAGTATCACTTTGATTTCTCCCGTGACTAACATATTTCGAAGCCTTGTTTCCAGTTCAAAGATGCTCCAACCTCTTCTTACCACGTAACTTGGAGTCATGACGATGATCAGTCGCTTGCTTTGGTCTACACATCTTGCCACATCTTCAATGTAGGCTACAAAACAAAACAATTGCTCAAAAACCAAACTAAAAAAATAGTCTGCTCTCATAGACTGGTGAGAAACAACAGAGGCAACTCCCTGCTCCCAGAAGATCTCATTGAAATATGCAAAAACATCACTTGCAAATGTGCCAGGCTGGCTTGGCAGAACATGGTCCTGGGCAACCTGCTTTGTGTGGCCCTGCTTGAACAGGGAAGTTGGACAAGGTGACCCTCCAGAGGCCCCTTCCAACCTCAACCATTCTGTGATTCTGAGAAACATCTCCTACATGCACTGTGGATTGTGAGTGTTTGTTCAAGAGCTCTAGTTTTGTATAATTATCTGTATTGTTATTGAAACAAGTGTGTCCATCTTGATTTTTTTCCTTTAAAAAGGCAAAGTCACCCAGGTAGACAACAGAGCAGCAGCTATGTGCTTCAGGAGCTCAGTCTCAAGCCCAAGTAATATTCTATAGTGTATGGTAGGCGTATATTTTGCTTTTCCTTTCATGACCCCATCACACACATTCACAAAACCACTGTTGCCTCCTGTAAACTAGTGTCTAGTTTGCTGTAGGTTTAAAAAATATCCATGAGACTGATTGTGCTTTGCCTACACCAACGATCCTTTCTTATCTTTAGTAAAAGATACTGAACTTAGCATCTGTCTATATGGTTACAGTGAGCTTATGAAGAATACTACAACAACTTAAAAAACATTACCATACTTCTGTTGGAGTATGTGAGAGAAACATGAAAACCATCTACTTGTACCAATCAATTCTTATTTTCAGTCTCCAAGAAGAATCAAGTACATCCACTACACATTTATCTGCAATGGCCACTTATTACTCAACCATTGCCTTAGTCCAAAGACTTTTTCCTGTGTGTCTTAATTTCTGTAATACTGAGAATTATGGATATCTTTCCAAACAATTTATAAGGGATTGAAAACAAAGAACTCTGCATTCATTCCTAGAGATGCAAGCTCACAAAAAACTGTGAAAAATGTTAGTCTTTCATTTCCTTTATGCATGCATGCCCTTTCTGCACTATCTGACCTTCAATCAGAATAATGCAATTACTCAATAATAATCCTTTTATCTTAGAAATATAGCTTAATATGTGCGTTAATCTCTAAGACAAGAGAGGAAAGATGACATCCTGAAGGAGTAGTTAAAGAAAAGAGGCTAAAACAGTCACTGCAATCACTGTATTTGCTGTTTAGAAAACACACAAGAATAAAGATATCACTTACTTCCTGTGGGAATCAAATCTCTGTCTGGTATGAACAACTTGTACCCATAATGCTTTTCAAGCATATCTGGTAGGATCTCAAGAGCAAATCTTTCTTCTTCTCCAGTTTCTTGATTCCACTGGTCAGGATCCACTTTGGTATAAGATAGATATGCATCATAGTCTTTGTTGTCTAAGGAAAGAAACAAATTAAGTTATTTTATTCATTATTCTTGCAGCTTTCCCAGATATCTCTCCATGTATTATTTCTAGGAAAACTTTCCACGAATAGGAAATTGTAGATAAAATGGCAAGCTTTCACCCCATCACTAGATATGAATCCATTCCTCTTTTCTGTTTCACCTGGTAGAGGTAATCCTTATTTACACAGGTTTTTTACCAGGTAGAGGAAGGAGGGGTCCATATCCTTAGACAGAAGTCAGTTTATGCATAAACATTTGTGTAAGAATCTGGATGAAGGAAATCCACTCAACTGCAGAGTGACAGCTCATGAGCACAAATGTCACTGAAAAGAATTTGCATTCTTCTCTAGCTTTAACAGGGGAAAGAAAAGCATGGAAATACTTAAGCTAATGTGCAATTGTCTCTTCTGCTTAGTAAAACCATTTCAATCTTGCCAGATTTTTACTACAAATTTAGGACTTGGGGCTCAAATGTTCCAAGTGTATGTGTAGCTTTCCTTGTAAAACTCTTTGGCTTTCCAGGTCTGAAATTATTGCCAAGCTTAAATCTTTGCAGCATCAGCTCCTGATAGTGCAGTTTAAGTCCCTTGAATTCTTTTCCCTTAAATTTGCAAATTTAATGTTGCAGTAATGTACATTTCGTTACTTAACAGTGTGTTACTTCATTTCAATATGAGAAATAACCGTGTCTGTTTTTTAAATGTGCTTGGTGTGCCTACTTGAAAGCCTGAATCAAAAGACTTGCCATTAATTTTCATTAGGAGGTCAATAATGCCAAGTGCTCTGGAACTAATTCACTGGAATAAGAGGTTATGTTTTGACTTTTGTTGTGAAGAAAGCAGAGAAAAATCAATGACAAGAGTAATGAAATGTTAACATCCTTCTAACTCTCTTAACAACATTATGCACAGACTACCAAGAATATCAATTGCTTGTAAAAGAGACCTGATTGAATACTCTAAATACTGTGTATGTCATAAATAATGTCATATTCAGTCAATGCTGACTTCAGTCATTTATTGAGCCACTCCTTTTTTAATTTTATACCTTTTAACACTCTGGTAGCATTATTTAAAAAAGCCTGCCTACTGTAGGTGAGTGCAAAAAGTATAAATAAAATTAATGAAAAAGTGCTAATCTTGAACAGTCTCCTCTCTCCTCTGAGGAACCATGTACTATGCTCATTAACATTTACTGACAGCAAAACTAACCAGGTTGTACTGGTATTACTTTCAAACCCCCTGCACATCTTTTGTGTGACATCTATTAGGTTTTTATATCCACAGGGAAAAAAAGACCCAAACGAATAAAAATAACAACAACAATGGCAAAAAAAAAGAAAAAAAAAAAAAAAGAGAAACATTGCCTTCTATGGTTCACACTTTTTATTACTTTTCCCTGGAGTATTTGTGAAAACATATTCTTTAATGACAGAAAAACACCTCATGCCTTTGACAATGCCTTAAACTAACACTGACTGAATCAAGAATGAGATAGGGGGAGATTACATAGCAGGTTTCTGTTTCTACAATATGATAGTGTTAACCCAGCAACTGAATTAACACAGTGAGGTCAATAAATACAGGGGGAAATTAAAACAACCAACAAAATGATGATGCTGCAATGCCATTTTCTATTGTCACCTCAGTAATGGCCATGACCATAGTACATGCTTGAGAGCAGTGTTGCTCTGCTGAAAGTCTCTACTAAGTAAAGATGATAATGTACCATTTCTCAAAGGGATAAATAATAAGAAATAATGCAGAATCCAAACTGTTTTAAAGGTTTATTTTCTGTTTAGCTGGCCTCCACATTATGACTTGGAGGGAAAATTATTTGTGCTATGCACTAATGCATTTATTTGAAGTACACATTTTTCATATCATAGAGGTTCTAGCATTTCCAGTAACTACTACTGCATTATCCTGTATTGTAGGGAATGTATCTTTCCTCCCTAATTTTATTAGCATTTGAGGGGCAAAGAATGGTCAGGATCTAGGGTATGTCTACATAGATGGATTCAGGTGATCATGAATTTATTCAAACTCAAATCAAGCAGGATGCTTAGTCTGGTTCGGGAAACTCTTAGATCTATTATCAGAGTGGTTTCCATGAGGTCTTATACTCTCCATCTGCCAGGTCGTTTTCTTAAATTTCTTTGATGAAAAGTAAAACATTCAGTTTACAGCAGAACTACCCTGTGTGGTGATTTTGTTATCTGATAGACTGACATAATGACAGAAGCAGACAATTTGCAAAATGTGAAATGTCTGGGATACGCAGAGGATGTTCACATATGTGTTTGTTTTACTTCTGTGATATTTATATATTAACTTGGTTTTGGCTTATTAAAATTACTTGTCATATGTTGCCAACTCCAAAATGTTTTAAGAACTACAGCAGGGTCTTAGTGAAATGGTCCCACTTACTGCTCTTTGTAATGGGTGGAACTGGTGCTTACATTCTAAAGAACATTCACGATCTTAATTTATCTTTTACAACATGTTGTCCCAATGGAATAAGAAGGAGAAATGTGAGCCTGCAGACATCCTGATCTTACTGCTGGTCATAATCTGAGACCTGCGACTTGTATCTTGCCAATCTTCCTGGCTATGTTGCATGAAAGCAAGAGGCTTTTGGCTTTGGTCTCAAACTCTTTGCCCTTCAACTCTTTCATGTAAGCTTTCCTTCTTGAGCAATGCATCTGGGTGTCTCCAGATTCTCAGCAAGGAAGCAACTCATCAAAACTTTGTATTTTCTTGAACATTCACTCGAATGAGTATTTTACCCATGAAAATAAGTCAGCATATCTGCCTTTTCCAAGAGAAAAACACGTCACCAGAAAATTTCTGATCTAGTCCAAATCACATATCAAGGCATAAAGGACTTGATATTGCTACTTATGTTATTATGAAGTATGATAATTGCAGATTTGGCTGTGCAGTATGTTCAGATAATGGTTGGAACCAATATTCAGTGTCAAAATAACAGGGCAAAAATCCAAATTCTGAACAAGAGTGGTGGCAAACTCATATTTTCTTTAAAGTGAAAATCTCTTTATTTCTCTTCATCAGCAAACAATTAAGTCTTCTATCCAAGAATGCTCAGAATGAAAATATTTTTTTTCTTGTACTTTTGCTTTAGATATAGATTATGCTCTTTCAAAGACCTGTTTTGATTAGGCTTCTGTGCATTAGCAATAAACTGAAATATAGTCACTCACTTTTCCCTCCTTTTCTTAGTAAGAAAAGTATCTTTTAATAACCAAAGGCAGGGATGTTGAACATTTAATCTGAATCTTGCTTTCTTTCTCATGAAGATTGAAAGAAATTATCTATTATCTAAATATATTTTTGTATCTGAAAGCACCTTTTTGGGCTTATCCATTTCAGGATTATTTTTTGAGAAACATAGCAGAACAAGTTAATTTTGCATTGCTTCCAGGTATGTTGCAGAGCTCTTTCATGTAATGGCTATTCTTTAATTCAGTGAACACAGCTCAGTGTGACATACAATGTCATTCAACAGCAATACTTGGAAGCATTTTGGTGTAATAAATTTTCTTTTCCCATTCTTTCTGACTGTGCAAGTAATCCTCTTCAGTTATGTGGTTTGTAGCTGTTTCCTGATGCCTACAGATAGTAAAAAACTAGGACAGAGCTCTTCAACTCAACAGCTACTATTTCTGTGAAGCTTTGCTTTATCTGTGAATCAAAAATATAGAAAATATACCTAAAGTAGATCTTGCATGGCAAAATTTGAACAGACTTGATGCAAAAAAATTCTGTGTTTTTGTAGTGTAGACAACCATGTAGAAGCTTTGGATTAGATCATCACAATGGGGTAAAACATAGTCTGTGTTCAAGGTGTCATATATTCAGTCCACAAATGTTTAAGTCAGCCCAAAACCACTGGTACTGCAAGACCTGGGGCAAAACGGACTGTGAGGTATAAACTTTGCCATATCATTTTAACTTCTATGGAACTGAAATCAAGGACTCTGAGTAACGGTCAGGGAGCTGTGCTCAGCCACAGGAGAGACAAAATTGCCTGGATGGATTTTAGGGGTAAACACTGCAGGTCAAATCTCAGCTTCATGGAACCATTACTTCATTTAGTGGACCAGGATTTTAGCCAAAGCACCCGTTTCATCATTGCAACATACATTCTTTAATGTTGTCCATTCCTTTAGGTACTCATCCAAATGCAGAACACGTTACACTCCCTGTAACTTTCTACAGTGTTAATCCAGCAGAAGTGATATAACTTTTTAAGGGATGAAGTTGCAAATGCTGCTCGTTATTCCAAGGATGTGCTCAGCAGCAGTCACTTAAAGGCTCAATGTAAGCATAAAATGAAACCCAGACTCTATATGCATCTACTTTGCCACATGCAAATGGGATCTTTGGGTAAGTAAATTGCTATCAGACATCTAAGAACTCATCTGTATGCATGATCTCTTAACAGCTACACATGAAGAAATGATAATCTGGTGCCTACAAAAAGATAGATAAAACTTCTTCTTCTACAGAGACCACCAAACAGATTCAACTTTGAATTTGCATTATAGATGTACATGTTTTCTAATGATTTCCATGTTGTACTGCAAGAGCCCAGCAGTTTGGGCCTTTGAGGGTTTATTAAACCTTAAACATTGCAGATATTTCTGCTAATGGGGCACAGAAAAATTATGTACAAGCATGAAAAATTAAATATAATAAAAAAACTTTCCTAGAGTATTTTTTTTCTTATCAGCCATGTTCAAGCTGATGACAAACTGACTTTTAGCTGGTATGATACACTTTAGTACAAGAGAGATTAATAGATCAAAAGAAAGAGAAATCACACAACGTCGTATTTCATAGTGAACCTTATTTCAACGAAGATCCAAGACCTAGCTGGTGGGGTCAGCCCATGACTATGTGCATCCTGAAATCCTCCAGAGTATCTCAGCAGAGCCTCCAGAAACATTCAGTGCACTGAAGGCAGCTGACCCTGTCTGGGCTGCTCAATGTAGCCAGCAACATGTTTGGCAGATCTTCCTTTTCCAGATCAAGAGGGAACTGGAGAGCTGAATCCTCTTCTTCAAAAGAGCAAATGCTAACCTTGTAAACATTTGGATACTCAGTACAAAACTTTAGGGGCAATGCACTGGCTTAACTCAGAGTTTCAGGATTTCAAGGCGGGTTCTTGGAAATGACAGACTGAATCCTTCCAAGTGCTTCAGGGAGCTGAAGTCAAGCTGATGCAGGAAGCTTTCATCTTTAAAAAAACATATTGTGTTCAGGAAAGGTTGCAAAGTACCTTTCAAAATTTCCCAGAGACTGTAGTTGCATCAAAATTGTAGCATTTCTTAATCTGTACTTGTTTTGTTATTCATGGGGCCACATTTAATACACACATTTTGATAGTGTTCATCCTTAATGTAATGAAAAAATGTACTTGAAATGCTTAGTTGAGTAAAATGCCCAATTCCTTTCAAAATACTTACACTTTTCCTGACACTATTTACTGTTGCTTATGAAGCTCACTGTAACATTTTCTACTATTTTTCAATGTCAAACCCTTTAATGCTAATAAAAATTAAGAACTACCTACACAGGTTTTTTCCGTGACAAACTATTTGTTTAGTGTAGCATGATAGTTCATATCGCTGTGCAGAGTGAGGAATGTTGGAGAGACGTTTTGTGAATGCAACGCTGGGAAAGAGGTTAAAGAAATTTAATCAGTTCTAAAGAGGGTCTGGAGTCTTCTCAGGATGTCACAGACCAGGGAAAAAAGAAAATACTTTGTCCTAATTGCCAGATTTATAAAACTATTAGATCAATAAATGTGTGTTTCTTTGGTTTTTGATTTTTTTTTTAAAATTACATTAAGCCATATTGAATTTTGGAAGTCTAAAGAACTTGGAAAAATAAAAGAAATACCAGTTTAAAAGTTGATTCTATATGAACATTTATGAATACCCCAAGATATCAATGCTGCAATTGAAGTGTCTTGAAAATTAGGAGTGATTCCTGACAGACAAATATTCAGCCAAAAAATAATTAAGTAACATGATTTCAAGTGCAAAAAAAATTCTCTCTGTAAGTTATACTTTCCCTGATTTTCTATAATTGCAGCTAAACAATGTCATTGATAGGTACATAAGATAGAATATGACGTATTTAAACTGAACAATTTATTATTAAAGGAGTTTTTATTTTATATTCTGTCTGCTTGCTCCTAACTAAATAAAGAGTGCATTTCAAATGTTTCTCAGTATTCTCATTAACATGGACGTTTAAATTTATCACTAGAACCGAAGACACTATAGATTCAATATAAAAAAAACTGAAGAAAAATTAATATTAGAAGTTGCTCCTGACATATATGAAAGCTCAGAAGTCCTTATAAGGGTTTCAGAATATTAAAAATTAATGAAATGAAATTATATTCTTGATTGCTATTACTTATTTGCAGGTCAAACATCAAATTAAGAAAAAAAATGTTGTTAGTAGATATTGAAAGACTGAATGACAACTACACAGCTGGAAATTTAGCATAGTGTAGTAGTTATCTATGAAAGACTGGAAGAAATTAGCTACTATATTCTAAAAAAAAAAAAAAGCAGAAAGAAACATAAAAAAAGTGTTGTGCAAACTCTGAAAATGAAAAGATATAGTTTTTTTCTATATTAAAGACATTTCTTAAATAAAAGCTGTAAAGAGACGATGCTCTTATTATTGTCCTAATTCAACAAAACAACTGTATAAAACAACAACCTGTATAAAATATGTCCTTAATTTTAGGTATATTTCTTAGACCTGTTAGCAACAGTGTTTGATTGTGTTAAGCATTTTGAAAACTGAATCTAAGGCAGGCTTGATCTAGACAAAAGCAGCAAAAAAATAAGTAAATCACTATAAATATAAACAAAACTCAAGGGACAAATAGCTTGGGAACAGACTTTCAATCTAAGATTCTTGAAATCAGATGCCAATACGCTGTGCTCATCTCACCTACCTCCAAAATATGCAATGTGATTTTTTCTTTGGTAAAAAAAATCTTCAAAACTTAGAAAGCTGGTTGAGTAACAGGAGATATCTCAGTCTTCATCAATTTATATATGGGAGTCTTTTTATTTTTTTTTTCCCTACTTTACATCTGAACTTTCTAACTTAAAACAATCTCTTAGTTTGGAATCTAAAGATAGTCTTTTTGATATTTTACTTTATTTTTTAAGATATACATGTACTATACATGTACTTTGAATGCTGTGAAATAGGAAGAGAAAAAAAAGCAGGAATTTTGCTTTGAATTAGCATGTTTCATGCACAGAAACTAGAAAATACAATATTCAGTTGAGACATAAGTTGAGTTTTTATTGTTTGAATTGCATTTCATGGAGAAATAAATGGATAAACAAGAAGAGGAGCAGTTTTACAGTAATAAAATTGTAATTAAATAAGAGGAAAATACCTGTTTTTAACCAGTAATATTTAGAAAGAAGAAAGCTCTGTTTTTTTAAGGTGATTTTAATAGAATTTGAAATTGATATTCATAGAGCAGGATTTCTTATCGCCACAATTTGCCAATAGCCAATAAGAATACATAAACGAGTGGTGAAGCTGCTATTGCAAACTTATTTTGTGGGTCCCCAGGGAAGATTCTGTAATTGCAAAGCCACTAACTTCAGCAGTAATTTCAGCTGAGCTATACCTGCACTGCATAATTATTAACATGTGTGCTCTGGTGGGGCTTAAACTAGTGGTAAAAGTTATATTTGAAAGTTAACAGCTCAGTCACACAGAAACCTTAAGAATCTCAAAGCATTACCATTTCTTGCTGCTTAAGAGCTTCACTGGAATAAAACCCAGGAAACCACTAAGAAGTATATCTTACCTGCTCTTGTCCTGGTCAGTTAATAAGATATTATCTGGGCAATCCCATAGGTTTATCCATGAACCCTGATAGTCTTTTGCAGCTACATAATAGCAAGGACAAAAATCACGATTACTTAAGGACTCCCAGGTACAAGAGAGATTTCAAGGAAGAAACAGTTTCATCAATCTCTTAATCTGAGCATTGATTTGCTTTCCCTCAGCAAGAAGTAGAAACTCATCTCTCAAAAAAGGGCAGTCATCTCAGCCAAGAAACAGTATAGATGTCATGTACCAAAGGCAAACAAGATTTCCCAAACTGAGAGAGCTCAGCAGTGGCACATTTTAATCTCATGAGTAGCACTCAGTTTTACTTCAGCAGTGTGGTGGAAAGAATTAAAAAAAAGCATCCACTTTCAAAGTTTAAAGTGCAACACAGATAAACTCCTCAGGCCCGGGCTCTGTTGCCTTCCCTGCCAGCACCCCAGCTGCACAGAAGCTGTGTCTTCCTTAAATTCACCAAGGTTTCCACGGCAAAGAAAGCTGAGAATAAGATTGAGAACACGATGGTGAGCTCCTGTCCAGCGTTGTAGAAACAGCTGGTGGGACCTAAAGGCACCGAAGGTCTTTGTGAAGGTCACCATGTAAGCTCTTAAGCAAAGCTCTCACTTTTGAGTTATCAGCTGCCTACAGTCTTTATGTTTTCTTGAGCCTAAAGCTTGTCTTCTAGTCAGCATAGCTGTGAAAAAGGTATTTATGTGAATTTCATTAGAAAAATACAACACATTTGGTCAGACTTTGTCTTTAACTGTTACTTTTTTGCCAGCCTCCTAATGATAATGTTTTGGGGTTTTTTTATGATAGTGTTCACCCTTTCTTATTAATTCTTTCATACAAAAACTTTCACCAATTTAAATGGTTACTAATGAACCCAGGTAATAGCAGGGGCAGATGCCTGCAAACTGTTTTTGCTGTTAACTGTACCATATGCTCTTTTCTCTGAAGTTGGAATTTGGAATTTAAACACATGCAGAAGTTCATGATTTCAAGTAATTTTGCCTGTCTGACCAAGGTTTTCAGCCCTTCATCTGTAGATTTCTGGATTTATCCTTAATATACCTTATAAACTGGCATACAACATTCATATCCAAAGGCACCAGAGGTATATCCACTGGCACCTCTCAGGTCTTGAAATGGCAAGAAAAGTTAGAAATAGATGTTTTGGTCAGTTTGAGCCTCCTGTCCACCCTAAGGCAGCATCAATACTGGGACTTCTTAGAGAAGTGGTCTGAATCCCCTCTCCACTCTTCTGTCTGCTGTGTCTGTCATGCCTGGGGACTGATCCTTGCACTATTTGATGAGCAGGAATAGTATAACAAAGGAGAAAGTTGTCCCAGATGAAATAATTGGAAAATTTCCATTGATTTTAGGGTGCTTGGAAGTAGGATCATATGTAGACAAAGAACAGATTTCTATACAGTGGTAATACATTTTCTGATGCAAATAGCCTTTTAAGGTCACAGAGTGTGAGGTGGAAAGAAGTCAAGGCATGTGTTGATTGCAGGCACTTGTAAATAGTTATTTGCATTTTAAATCAGTTAAAGTATGATATTTTTTACATAAAGTCATTTAAAAACTGGGAATGACAGCAAGAGAAGACCTTGGAAGATAAAAATACATAAAAAGCAACTGTGAAAATGCTCCACAGAGAATGAACATGGTATAAAAATCCCTTTTGTTGGATCTCAATGTACAGCAGCAAAATAGAAGAAATCATCACTTCTAAAAGTGACTTTCACTAATAACGTGTTAGTCCCTAAAGTGTACTTTATGGACAAGGCTTTTTAAAATAAGCTTTTAAGTTTAAAGCTGCAAAACTAAAAAAGTTGCCTGACATTTGACAAAGATTAGCCCTCTGAAGTTCCCAGTGAAGTATCTATTTGTGAAAATTTTGTTGCTTTCAGAATAGTACCGGACACTTCTTTGTTTCCATAGCACTTCAAGGTATCATCTTTATTGTGTATGTGGAGAGATGTTGAACTGAATTTTTTCTCTAAAACAGATTTTGGACTTTCTGATCACCAAACTGGTGGTTGTGAGTTATAGCTCTGAGATGCAAGGTTCTGCCAAACACCTGCAGGTGAAAAAGCTGCTACTTTGCCAATGGTCAGAGTGTTTCTCTTGTCCCTGTGCTCCACCTACCAGGGGGAACTGTCAGACATTCCTGGAGAGGTGCCCTGACAAAAGACCAGCACATCCTGCTGCTCCGCACTAAAGGACACAACAGTGCCCATCACATAATCCCCTGGTGTGCTGTAAGCTCCCACGTTGTTGGAAAGTACAGGCATGGAGTGGGAGGAGAAGTGGTAAAATTATTATATTCCAAATTAGTAGAAAAGGCAGGGAATTAACCATAAAAACAAAAAAAAGGAGGCTCCAATTCCCATTCCCAGGACTGAGCTGCAGTGTTTGCAGAGAGAAGAAAAAAAGCAGGAGAGTCTAGTCACTAGGATGAGGAAAAAAATGGGAAATTCAAAGCTGTAAGTTATAGAATTGAGGAATTAACAACTGTGTTCACTTGCTTAATCTACCCCTTCAGAAAGTAATAAATTGAGTTGCATTGGCTGCAAGGGTTAAATACTTTGTTTTCAAATAGTTCTCACAATTTACCCATGCCTCCCACAGAAATGCATATGTTAGTTAGCCTGAGAAAAAACTGATGTGTCTAAGGCTTGGAAAGGAAAGAGGAACTGTGATGAGATTTGACATCCTGAAGGGCTTGTTCTCTGATCAGGGAAGAAATGAAGCATTGAATTTTAAAAGAGATTTTCAACCAAAAATTTTAATTGGACCTCATTTTTAAAGTGTTTCAAATCCTCTCTGGGTACAATACAGTGCATGCAAAAAACAACTGTGATTTTTTGATGTTTCCTTATCTACATGCTGTCCTGGAGTATGACAGAACATGGTGTAAATTATGAATAGCACGTGGGCGCTCTGCTGCTGCACTGCAGGAGATGTGGTTAGAATAAGATTTTAGAGTTCAGCATTTTGTGTCTGTCAATAACAAACTAAGCCAAAGGAAAAGATCTCAATGCATGTCTGCAATTTATTTCTGCACAAGCCATGGCTTGGTCTTCTGTGGGACATTTTCTCTCTGTCTTCTTTCTTTTGCACAACTGTAAGTGGAAGAGACAGAGTAAAATGTGCAGCTGCAGTCACTTCACTGGCACAACGAGTTTTTTCCATGTTGCTAGTATATTGAACACAGTAGAAGCTACATGTTTTCATTAGGAATCTGTAAGTACTATTTTTCTTCTTATACTGTTGTGGTTAAGCACTGAAGATACCAGTGTTTGCATTGATCTTCTAAGGAGAATCCATGCTTGACCTTCTATAATAGCGACCTTTTCTAAGATGGATTAACTGAATGGGATATTGGTTTTCCTTCTTTTGAATCCCAGAACAGTATCCCTTAGAGGTCACTCCTTTTTTGATGTTTAAAACATGGGATTCAAGTATGGTTGTTCCCAGATGATCCGTTTGGGATGGGACAAGAGAGAGGCAAGAGGGTAAGACCTGGCAGAGTAAGTTTGCAAATTAATGGGAATTATTTGACATAATGATTAATGACATCTATAAAAGTAAAAATTACTGATACTTAGAGAAAAAACATAAAATGTTATTAGTTTAGATGTCTATTTCTGCATATGACTATTATTAAATTCACACAATTTATGCAGTAAGCACGCCTATTTACACCGGCATCTGAGGAGAGGAGAGGAGCGGAGATGGAAGGAAGGCGAAGAAT
>VXBX01000810.1:8921-24515 GCA_013400415.1 Scytalopus superciliaris | reverse complement strand
GGAAAAGGAGAGGAAAAGGAGAGGAAAAGGAGAGGAAAAGGAGAGGAAAAGGAGAGGAGAGGAGAGGAGAGGGTCTCAGTTTCTGGGAATAAAAAAGAGAAAGAAGGTGTCTGTCAAAATCCTCCATGACTCACAGTCCCTCTGGGCCTCAGTTTCCTCCTCTGTAAAATAAATAGAATAACCTGACTTTTCTCCTCACTGAGTTGCTATATTAATGCATCTTTTTGTAAATCCTGTAGAAGGTTACAACATGTTCTAATGTTCTTGGGCTTGTTGTTCTGAGCATTTTCTATTTTGAATCCTTGTGCATTTTTAGATGGAAGGCAGAAATGGGTCATTCCCTAGTTTGTTTATTATGGAAGTCTTTCTCTTATATAAGGACCTGTAATTCTGTTGCAGCTCTTCTTCTGTATCAGTGACAGATTTGGCCATCACTTGTTTATTAGTATGTATTTATTTTAAAAGATCACAGTGGCTTCTACCCACATGCTGTTACCTTGAACTGTGAAATAACTTTTATTAGTATTTCTGTAGAAAAGAAGGTCCTGTCACCAAAGACATAGTGGTAGCACAAAACATCAGGAACTCTGACCCAAGAAACCAAATCTAATTAATCAGAGCATGCACCTCAACCCAGTTTGCTGCTCAACAGCAATTTTGATTAGTAAGGTTAGAGATAAATAAGACCTTTTTCTTCAGTGCTTAAAAAGAGAAGAAAAGGAAAAAAAAAATGTTTGACAGAGCTGGAGCATACATTATGGATTGCTTTTGTTTAGACTGGGTGTCCTTGAATCACAGAAGAACTTTAATGACCATTAGCAGCTCTCTCAGTGATGAAGCAAATGAACTCAAGAAAATGAACTTCTGGGTACATTCCCAAACACTCAGCACAGTTTATTGAAACTGATCAGTTCAAAAATGCAGTAAATTGAGATTCACTTTGACCGCTACCTATTTGTTGAATACAATTAGGGAGGACATTCCCTAGCTCATGGAGAAGTGAAGCTGGCTTTCAGTACTGACAGAAGTGACAATCTTTAATACATCAATGTTGGTAGTTTACATTCAGTATTGGAAATAAAAATCTAAAAGACATGGGTGTCTTCTGGAGCTCTGGGGAGCAGCCTGTACAGCTCAGCAGTTACTGTGTTTATGTGCTGTGTGAGGAAAGTATATTCAAGTCAGTGCCTAACACAGTGAGAAGTAAAAATCACAGTCGTTAGCACATATTGAACTGAAATGAAATCTGGCCTCCCTGGAAAGAAATAAAAGACAGGAATTCTTAGAAATTAGAAAACATATTAAGAAACTGCCTTACCTCCATCTAGTTCTTCAGCTCCAAAATGATTCCTGTAGAAGAGCATAATCTCTATCTTGTAACACTTGTAGATAGTCACTAAACAAGCAAGCAGCAGCAGAATAGCACCAAGCCCACCAGCAAGCTCAACTGTGTACATCAGCTCTGCAAAGAATTACAAAACTCAATAACAACCACAGACCACAGAAAGATCATCAGCAGATCTCACACTTCTGTTAAACATTAAAATAAAATAATGAATGATAGGTCATTTATTCATTTATGTATTTATTTCATTATAGGGCCCTTGAAGGAATACATAATTAATGTGGGTTTTTTTTGTGTTGTTTTCTTTTTTTTTCTTCAATAAACTGCTTTTTGTCTGATACAGCATATGAATTGCTCATTTAAAAAAGAAAAATTGCTGGGCGTGTGTGTGTGTGTTTATGAATATGGGCATATACATGACACCTTTGATAATTCTTCTCATTCTGTAGATAGATCACAATTTGCTTTACACAGATAAATGTTGACTTTTGACTTACAATGAAAGCAGAGCTGAGTGTTTCCTTTTTGGGGACTATAATGCAAAAACAGCTTCTCCTTTATTCCATGTACAAACAGAATGAGTTTTAGTCTACTGGACAAGACCACACTAAGGATTTGATCTTTTTTTCCCCAACAATAATAATAATAAAAAAAATAATTAAAAATCAAAAAGCTTGAGAGATGTGAGGACAAATTATCCAAGGAACTCTACATCTTCACATTGCACTTATGTGTTCATATCTTTAATGCAGCTTCTCATTCATCTTCATTCTCACCTTTCCCCCAGTGGGCTTAACTTATGTGTAGTCACAGCAAACTATCCCAATTTGTCTGTTCTGACATTCCCATGCAGACTGACCCACTGGTGTCTTTGCTGCAGTCTGCTCATATGACGGATTGAGATCACCACCATGTAGCTCCATTTCTGAGGACTGGGACTCTGGTCAAATGTGGCCATCACAACTGTTCACCACCAGCAGTGGAGCCACTTACAAAGCAAAAGTAATATGCCATCGTGGACTTTCATCTCCCCCAGTTTTAAGGGTTGCACACTCAAAGAAGCTCACAGAGCTATGTAATTTCCATCTTGTTATGTCTCATTTGCTTATTGGCTGAAAATTGGCAATGTTACAACAACAGGGTGGGAGGAGGAACAGCATTGCCAACAATTTTGTAATTTGACATGAGCAATAGGTGGCAAATGTTAAGTTTGCTTCATAAAAAATCTGCACTGGGGCAAGCTCAGTTCTGCATTATTGTCACAGTATCCTCTTCCAGTGGGCAGTTTCTGTCTGAGTGAAGTAGTGTAGCCCTGAAGTAACCTTTGTGTGTTGTGTGTGTGTGGTAGAGCAGATATGACACTCCAATTCAATTAAAGAAATAAAAGGTTAGAGGAAAAAGAGACAATTCCATTTATTTTGACAACATCTATTGAGAATCACGCACTTTTTTTTTTATTACTTTGAGGCAACTGTAAGAAGATTTCATTGCTCTCCAGAAGACACTAAAAATGTAATAAAATAAAATAAAATGGCATTTATATTCCATGTCATTCTCTCCAAAACTGTGCTGGAAACTCCTTTGTGTTAGATATTTTTAAGACTGACATGGTTATTTCAGACTTCCTATACTTTTCTGGTCCAGAGAGGGGAATGTTATTAAAAACATTCACAAAAAAAATTGTTTGCATAGACAAGTAATACAATATTTTAGAATATAAATGGAACTGGAAATTACTGTGCACTGGCTTACCATACCCTGTTTATCATTTTGTACTGCAGGTGATGCAGCTGTTCAATGGTAACTAGGAGAAAGGCTTTAATATTTAGGGTTGCTAGGCACAAAATACTCTATTTATGTGCCTGTTGTTATGACTCATTAAAGGCAAAGAAAAACTTTACAACTGGAAAACGGAAGTTTCTCCTAAACTAATGATTTTGAGATTAAACAGGGAAAAAAATAACTGCCAGTAGTCAACTGCTCTCTGTCGCTGTGCATGAAATCAGACTAATGCACTGCATCACTTTTGCCATCAGTCCCTCTTAGTTATCTCCCCATAAAGTAAGATTATACCTATATGTTTGCTTCAGTAAAATCTGAAAGCACGCAAAACTGTCCTTAATTAGGCAATCAAAGCAAACAACACAATTCTGTAAGTCAGTCTGAAACAGCAGCAATTGCCTTTTCATGTGTTGCTGCTGAGCTCGTTGTGACTGCTTATGAGTACAAGGATAAGGTAGTTCTTTCTTAAACAGACTTGTCTGCAGATTAAGTTTCATGGTCTATTGATCTAACACAGCAAGCTGGTTTTTTATTCTGTGCTGGACAACATCTACCAGCACATGTTCATTCTCTGTCTTGGGTGCTGTTTATCAGGGTTCGGAGGCAGAGAGGACAGTGACTAACCCAGCAGATTGCTGCACCCTTACACGCAGCCCTGCAGGTGCCTGAGCTAACCCCCAAAGTGCAGGAAGCAGAACAGCCACGTCCCTGCAGCACCATGGAAGGCAGGATGGATTGGCCTGAGCACAGTGTCACACTAAGCTGATTGTTTTCAGGCCTTGTTTGTGTTTCTGCAGGATGCTAATCCTTGCCCTAAGGGGCCACAGGGATTTTGGGAACAGTACTACCCTGTGCTGAGCTGAACGCAAGGTGGGAGAAGCACAAGGCTCAGCTCTGCCGCTGCTGTCAGTCCCTAAGGTGACTTAAGCCTTTTCACATTTCCATGCCTCAGTTTTCCCAATGTGAATTGGAGCAGGTGTTCCGGCTCCTTCCTGGGAGGTTACTCCTGAGCCAAGGGTGTTGGTGATGTGCATGTCAACAACTTCAGCAGTGATGTAGTGACAGTTAAAGCCAAGTTAAGTGTAGCAGCAGTGTTAGAGTGTATGGTTACCTTCACAATAACATTTTTTTCTGCTGCTTTATTATGCCTTTTCATTGCGATTTGAGCACAGTTGCTGTAGCAGGCATTACACTCCCTTTGAAGTGTGATCTGTTTTTCCTGCTGAAATTCAAGTTTCTTGTAGTGGCTACATACTAAAAAGATTCAATTTCAGCACAGTTCCACATCAGAGAGGAAAGACGAAAAGTGCAAACCTTTTAAAATCTATTTAGCCTCTCTGTTGCTCAAATTACAGACCTGGCCCTCCTTAAGGAGCTGAGACTGAACATAGGAAATAGTAAAGTAAAATTATGTGGCTAACCCTTAGGGGGACAGGCATTCTGTTAAACACAACAAACAAGTGAGTGCCAGAAAGTTACATCCAGAAGCACAGCAATCATTTAGTTGCAGGCAATTAACAACAGTCCTCCAGTACTACAGGAGCAGTTCTACTCCAAGGGAAAACACATTGATTACTGCAGCAGTAGTAGATTGTTTCCTTAATAAATAGCTTCAATTTAAAACAAGATTTGTTACAAGCATTTTGACCACTGGCTACATTTTTTTTTTTTTTTTTCTTATCAGGAGGCTTTGGCCAAGCAACCCATCGAAAAACACAGCTAATTAAAACAAAGCACATGTCCTCTCCAAATACCTAGCACGAAATGGCTGGTAATAAATGCACTCATTTTATACAGTTTCTTTTCTAACTATTGGCACATTTGTAAGATATATATTTGATCTTCACCTGAGTCTAATATTTGATAAATTTCCTTTCACTGGGTCATGCAGGTAATTCACTTCTCATAGCTGGAGTTGTAACAAAAAAGTAAATAAAAGTGTTCTGTCAAAGATTCATATCTTTAGACTTATACAACATGCTTCAGGGACTTTACATTTAATGAACTGTGATAATTTAAAATTAATTTTATTCATTAATTAGTCCTCATACAGCTGAGCTACTAAGAAAAATAATTATACTTCAAACATTCTCTCTTTTGGTTATATATAACTCTTCAAGGACATGTGATTTATAGCTGTGTATTCAGTTTCTGAGCCTTTTTCAAAATCCAATTACAGTCTATCTAAGGTTTCAATTTTGCAATCACTTACGCAGATTGCTCAACTTCATGGACTATAAGTAATTCCTCTGAAGTCAACAGGACTATTCACAGAGCTTCAGGTTAGCACATAAATAAATCTTTGCAACTTTGTGGCCTAAACTGATTTTCAATCTGTGCTTGTCTTGGATGATTTAACTCACAAAGAGATAAGGTTTGGTTAGAGGCAGTTCTCAGTTTGTTTAGGTATACTTTCATAGACTTCAATTATTAAAGAAAATGTAGAGATAATGAATCTAATTTGGAAGGGCAGCAGGGACTGATGTGTCACAACATGCAGCATTGGTTATGAATGGGTGTGTTTCTTCTAAAGGCAGAAGGAAGCAGGCTAACACCAGAATACTTGTCTGAATGTCATTTCATACACCAGCAGTAAAGACTAGGCAGAGTTTAGGTTAGGAACAAACTCGTACTCAGAGTTTTAAAATGGAGAAGTATGTGCTTTTTTTTCCTCTTCCCACCCCCTTGCTTAGTATGGTATTCATTATGGCATGGCTGTAAAACAAATTGTCTTCCCAAAGTACAGCATATGGAACTACAGCTTTATACAGCATACACATATCCAACATGCATATTACATATATATGTAAAATCTATTCACTACTTTTTAGGATTTTTGTTTCAAATTGCCAAGCAAAATCTGTTTGTGCCTAAGGCACCTAGATGGCCTTACAGATATTGTTGTGAATAGTTACTGATGGATATTGTCGGACAAGAATACTTCTGATAACAGTAGGAACAGATTCAGGCTATTCATTAGCTTGATTATGAAATAATTCCTTAGCACAAAGTATATGGTTTCTGCCAGCATAGGCTATGTGTGCCTGTAGATGTCTGTAGAGCTGAATGAAGCTGGCTAAATTTAGTTGTGGTTTTCAATGCAGTAGTTTCATTTTATTTATTAGAACTATTGAGATCTAGTTATCTTGCTTTATTTTTTTAATATAAATATATATATATATTCCTGATTCATGTATGAAAAAAAGCTGGTTAGGTTTGCGATTATATGTACATACGCATATATGCGTGCAAATGCAAGACAGGAATCTTGTTAATCTATTCATTGGTATGGCAGGCAGGATATCTGAGCCTTGCTGCTGTTGGATTTCCAGTGTTATTAGAAGAGAGATAGTAAATTATTATAATAGAAGTCTATTCTTACTGATGACATTTTTATTTCTTCTGAGAAGTGTGGGATACCTGTTCCCAGCAGGAGAATAATTACACTGACTATCTCCAACAGTATGTTAACTCAGAAGATCTTGGAAAAAATATAGATGCTGCAATGTTACTGACGTTTACTACATTTAAAGACATAACACTGCATTTTAAAGGTAGTTTATAATACAGGTTGAAAGAAAAAATTGCCATGGTGTGGAACTGCAGTAATCTCTGATTAGCTTTCCCAAATTAATGAATTGTGTATGACTTAAAACCTTCCTGATTAGGAGAGCTTCTATTTGCTTATTGCACTACAGAAATCAGACACCCCACACAATTACTTTTTTTAGATCTTCTGAAAGAAATGAATGTAAAAAGCACTTGGAGGTGCTGAAAATGTGGGGAAAAAATTGAGTATCAAGTTCCAAGGATGTAAGATGATAAAACATACTGTTTACATTTTTTTTTCTGAGGACAGCATTAATGAATAATTTAGCTCTTCATGGGTTATAGGAACAATTTGTGACATTTTCTTTTAAAATATTTTCACCCTTGCCAGTCAAGGTTAGAATTGCACTTAGACATTACATAAAGAGAATTACGATAAAAGTGGTACAGGCTTTGTTTTAAAAAGGAATCTCTTAAACAAACCAAATTGTTTGACACATTGTCAGAAATAAGATTTATCAGAGGAAAGTTAAATTTAGGCACGTGTTGAGTAATCTTACTAACATTTTTGGTGGAGTTAGTCCAATTTTCTAAAGGATGAGGAAAATCTTACTGATCAAGAGACTGATTTTATGAAGAGTTTCTGTCAGGCAGAAGTCTCTAGTATTCTATTCCTTGATTGATTTTAGATGAGATTGAGTGCAAAAAGAGCAGTCACTTTTGGTTAGATTTGGGACAAGAAAGGAGCTGATACTTGACTTTTGTCCTTATATCATGAAACTCTTCAGTGAAAGAACCTTCACACTGCCAAGCACAGTGCCAACCTGAAGACATCTTCAACGGACAGAGGTGGATGAAAAACCAACTTCTATCAAATCCAATCTCAATTTCAATTCTAAAATCTGGTGAGGATCTAAGAAAAGCTTTTCTTGCAGTGCAAAATGCAAACTGAATGCTTTATGCACTGGAAGATATACACGTGCAAGATCTTAACTAACCGAGTGGATCAGAGCTCTACCACAGTTTTGCTTCCATTGAGACTCAGAGATTTGTTGCAACGGTCAAGTATTTAGGACCAGTTAAGAGAAGTTGAAATATAAAACTAATTGCTCTCATATTTCATGTGTTGAGTTTCCATTCAGAAATTTTAGAAGCATTGTGAAGCTTTGTGGTAAAGCAGGATATAACACTTGCAGTTTCTTTGCAGAGGTTAGAAAAGAAGCAGTTTTATTTCTCTTTTAAGTCTTAATTGTCACTCCTCACTGTGTGAAATCATGTTCTAGTGACTGAAAATGCTCATGAGATCAAAAACTTAATACCTTCAAGTCTTTAAGTAATAAACCAGATTTGCACTATTATGTGAATGATGTTGGAATTTAAGGTGCCCGTCAGCAATTCTATATCATTAATAACCATATGAAGACAATTCTATTCAGAATTTGCCATTACATTGTATAGAAAATACTACTATGATGTTTATGCATTAATAAATGATGAGTTTAAAGTATGCCTACCTACTTGCTGGTTTCTTTAATAAGCATTCCATCTAGGAAATATTTATATGTTTTCTAAACATATATTCTCATGGACAATTTCATACAGATTAAACCTCTTTTTTGAATCAATGTATTTAAATAAAAATAATTTTTTGGTGTCCTGACAGAAAAAAAAAACCAAACAAACACAAAACCCTACCCTTACAGCTAACAAAATCCATATATGCCCATTGAGAACAGCTGTGACAGACAAACAAAAACATAAAAGAAGCCCAGGCTAAGAAATTAGACAGTACTGTGAAAATGGGAAGAAATGGTAGTAGATACTTAGAAAAAATGTGCAAAAGCATGTTACTTGCTCTTAGTTCTGGTGTCTGTCCCAGGAAAAATACAGCTATATTATTAAGCTTTTCAAATTGTATTAATACCATTTAAAGAATAATGTCAAAATAGAAATTGAGATTACTTTTGCTTTAAAATTCTACTTGCAGACATGCAGACAAGAATTTCCACAAAAATAATCACATCATTAGATCATAATCTGTATTTACAACACACTGTGTGATTAAATGAAACTACGAAGACTTTGATCCAGCATGAAAGTCATACTTGTCAATACATAATATTGTAGAAGAGAATTCTCTTTCCTTATGCATTACATTTTTAGCTAATACATTGATATGGGCTTTTCTTCTTTAATTAAAAAAAAACTATGAAAGAAAAAAAGGATTATAGTGTGTGTGAATCCACCTCTTATGTTGTCTGCAGTATGAGGTCTGCCATTAATAAATTTGTGGCTATTTGCTGTCAGTACTACTCTCAAAATTAATTTCTAGAATGTTCCCCTACCTGGCTGAAGATTGGCCTTACAGATGATCGATGGTAGCTATCACCAGTAAGTAACAAAATCAGCCTTAGATTATAACAAGTAGATTTCTTTTCCTCAGAAATAAGAGAAAATAACTTGATTATTGTAAAAGAGACAGGGATTTGGTCAACAAGGAGGAAAGGAATGAGAGTTAAATCTCCTAGGTTCTGATCCCTCTCTTTTTCTGATTGTCTTTTGGACAAATTTTGTAGGAATGAACAAGAAAAGCAAACAGCATTGTCATTGTCATGCTTAAAATGCTCTACTGCCTTTAGCTTTGAGTTAAATGCTCCCTATGCACAGCATCTGAGGAAATTTAGGAGCCTAAAAATGGTTAGCTGGCAGCAGAAAAACATAGATCATAGGTTTTGTCCAGTGGCATCAGAAAGCAAAAGAAGCTCAGGAGAAAATAAGGGCTCAGCTCCCCTAGATGAAGAGCACTTCTGTCTGTTCTAGAGGGAGGTGCCAGGGGTCCCAGCCTTCACCCAGTGCTGGGTGCCAAAACTGGCTTCACTGTTCCTGCTCAAGCAGTGTTGGAATCCAGGGGCACTATGTTCTGCTCCCCTCATGAAATTAATTCATTTCAGGCAAGGAGAGGCTCTCGCTTTCCATTCCAGTGCTATGCCAGGGAAAGAGTAGAATCCCCTTCTCCCTGTCTGAATGTGCCAGGCACTGGTTTGTGGCAGGGGCCATCATGAGACAGATCCTGCTTGTGGTTTCTGTGGAGGGGTGTGTGTGTGTGTGTGTCCCTGCTGGGCTGAGCAGCACTAAGATTAAGGAAGATGCATCCAGGTTTTTGCTGATGATTTAGATTCTGGAATTCTTGTCATTTAAGGGCCTGTGTAATTGTAGGTATGTCTAAAATCTCCCTCTGGACTTTCAAGTTTACAGAGACTATACTGACCAGGGCAAACCAGCAGTTGCAAAAGTGTTTGAAAGGCTTAAACTTTGTACCTGAATCCCCACTGCAGCGTTTAGCCCTAAATACCTCTTTTCCCAGGAATGCCCTTTGCTCAGTAGCAGAGCTTTCTGCTTTGCTGTCCCTTGTGATCCTGGTGATAATGTTCCACAGAGGAAGTTTAAGAAGGATTATAATTTCTTTTTCAGGTATGCAGTGAACATTCCAGATTCAGCACTTTTGTTGGCTTATACTGCTGGAAAAAAAAAAGATCACTAAATAGAAAACCAGCCAAAACTAATACCTCTGCAAATGTCTTGGTGTTCAGGAAACAAATTTTCCTAATTGTTAGGTCCCAACTGTTATAAGTTAGCTAAATAATCAGAAATTAATAAACAGCTAACTCATTCCTAGCAGAGACTAAATGTGGATCTAAACAAGGAAACCTAAGCAGAAAGGTTGTCATGGTGATATACAGAAGACTAAGCAAGCAGTGCAAAGCTCCTCTTCCTAGGAGACCTGAGACACTAGCTCAAATTTTTATCTGTCATGCTTAATTTATCTTTTCACTGAAACAGTTGTCAACATGCAAAGTGTATAGAAGGCTTGTATCAGGTATCTTTTGTTTTTTGAGGGCACAACAGACTGTGCTTCCAAATCAGTTTCAGATTCAGCCTTACTTAAAGAGAAAAAAAATTTTTTTGGGAGTTTTTTGCTATTTTTATTGTTTTACTATTCATAAGGGCAATTAAATATTGAGATTACTTCCTCCTAAGCATGTCATCATAAGGCCACATACTGTGGTGTGTTTGACTTACTGAATTCTCCAAGAAAGGAAGCAAGGGAAGTAGACTCTTGCAAAATTCATACCTACACTGTTAGATTAAAAATCTGGTGGTCACAGAACAGAGAAGACTTATGTGTTGTCAGTCTTGGTGCTACTGCTTGTATGGAAGAGAAAATAAGGACTCATCATGCCAGTTAATTAAGTATTGGTTTTAAAGTAATTTAAGCCTTAAAAATTCTTTATTTTCAGTGTTCCGTTGACTAATTTGATTATTGAGGAAAAGTCATTGGATTTCAGTGTTTCTTTGGGCTAAACTCTTGCTCTGGGTTTAAATCTCTGTGAACTAGGAGTATATGACTACTAACTATTACTGAGCTTCAATTACTTAATATGTTAATTTCTCATCTCAGTGAATTCAAGAAAATGTGACAAATGCCAGCTTAAGCACAAAGTCTGGTTATTTACGTCTGCATCTTTTAAGAAGCAATGATGACCTCAGAAAAATGGCTACAAATTAGTTCTATTCAATTAATTGGATGTACACAACAATACGTTTAAATAATTTGGTCACAATATGTTGATTTATGATTTCCTTCTAAACTCAGACAGACTTTGCATGCTACAAAACTAAATTTAGGGAAGACATTACTGCTCTGATACAAAATGAGATGCCACAAATACTTCAGCACCACAGTAAGAACCTGGTTGCTCACCTTTATAAACAGTATGAAAAAAGCACAGTAATGACAGAAAAGTGCACACACTGCTCCTGCTCATTCTTTGCTCTCTTAAGCCAGCAAGATGCTGCATGAGGGTGGGGAGAGTCAATCCCATGCATGTGGAACACCCTCTAGGAGGTAAAGTGGATAAAGTGGGTCTGGGAGGCTTGATTTGCAAGAGATTCTCCATGTCTCTGTAATCATCTCTGTGGGAGATGGCTGTGGCCATCAGGCAGTGTGGAATCATGGGATGTGAGCAGTGAGGAGAAGCAGGAAGGTCCTTAGAAGTTTCTGTCATGATGTTTCACTTCAGAAATGCTGATGTTAAACAAAAGTTAGAAGGAAAATGTCCACAGTCAGGTATGCAGGAGCTCCCCTGGCATGGGCTTTAGGAAGCATTTCTGATAGAAGTAGAATACATTCTTGTTGGGTTTTCAAATATACGATTTTATTTCTTACAGAAAAATTATTACAGTTGTATTACCTGTGTTTTCCTACTATTTCTTTTCTATTGAGCCTTCATTACTTTCAAAGTTAATGAATTATTAAATGTATCTTCTATAGAGATATAATTAAAAGGTGTTTCTGTATTTTTTTCCAGTGACAGCCGTAATTAACAACATCCTTTTTGTTTTATTTTGCAAGTTGTACAAATTCCTGGGGAAAAATAATCATTGACTATCAATTCCTCGGAAGCCAAAATTTATGCTTGCATTGGAAAGAAGCTCTACAAACCAACCTCCTATACATTGTACCACTTTGTGGAGAAAAGCTGCATATTTACCCCTTTTGTGCAGAAGAATACTGGCATGCCGGCGTCCATTTCCATTCTCGACATAGCATGAATAATTCCCCAGGTCTGCCTCTTCGACAGAGTCAAGAATCAATGAGATGGAAACCTCCTGTTCCCCAAGATGTTCCTTGAGAACCCTGAGAAAAAAAACCACAACCAACACTGCTATTCTGCTTGTATCATAGTGGAGCATTGGATAATCATGACATAATAATGCTACTTACAACTCACAGCTCTCTGGCTTCAAATTTGTCTATGGTTTGATGCAATCTTAATTAAATTATATCATGCCCTTTTCTTCCTCACTTCTAATGAGGAGGTTTGGCTCTGTAAATGTTAATGAGAGTTTCAGTTCATTGTCTTCTTTACACAGAATGATATGCACACTGATAATATATCATTGTACACTGTGATGGAGACCCTGATCCATGAAGTCTTGAAATGTTAGATGAGAGAAAAGTGAAAACAGTTATTTTGGGGTTTAGAGTCACTCTAGGAGTCTGGGCCAAACACTGTATTTGTGCTCTTTCTGAGGCTCTTCAACATGCCACTCAGAAACAGTGTGTTTGTGCCATGGTCAGAGAGATTATTTCTAGAATGCATCACAAAATTTGATTATATATTATAAGGCAGTAGAAAGAACGGGTATACCAGATGCCTCTGTTTTTTACAGATGATAAATAAAAGACTTCCTGTGTAAGACTCCACCTGTCTTCACATTCTTTCCTTCTTAACAAGACTGTCAGTGGTTTTAAGGACCCAGGAAAGCAAATGACAAACTATTCCAGGCTGCTCCCTCATGTCACACCTGGTAGTGGAAACCAGCCTTTCTGCTCCTCCCTCCACGAAACAAGAAAGTTGTGACAGGGTTCTTTTAACCTTTTTATCTGTCATCAGAAAGCCAAGTCACTGGCTGAAGGACTTGGGGAAAGGTTTAGATAGCTGATCTGATTGTCACTTGCCATTTAGTGTGTTGGTCTTGACCTTTACAGAATACACTGGGGTGAAATATGCTTCCATGTTGCCTGTACCTGGGGATGATGAGCTTGACTGTCTGTATGGTCTTCTTGGTTTTGTTAAAAGAAATGTCTCTCTTACTTTGGTTACACTGAAGAAGTCCAATGTTTAGCTGAAAATGAGCCTGACTTCATGTCTTTTGATGACATTGTAAATGTCCATGCAAGACGTGTAAAATAGGCTAATGTTCTCTTATAGACTACCACTATAGATAACATGTCCATGCTTCCTTAGTTTCCTTTGTAATGCACTGTCCAGATTTTCTGGGATAGAGTTAATTTTCTTCTCAGTAGCTGGCACAGTGCTGTGTTTTGGAGTTAGTATGAGACTAATGTTGATAACACACTAATATCTAGTTGTTACTGAGCAGGGCTTACCCTAAGTCAAGGACTTCTCAGTGTCTCATGCTCTGACAGTGAGCAGGTGCACAAAAAACTGTGAGAGAACAAAGCCAGGATCGGTGATCTGAACTGGCCAAAGGGCTGTTCCATACCATAGAACACCACACCCAGTATATGAACTGGAGAAAGTTGACCAAGAGCTGTGGATCGCTGCTCAGGCATGGGCTGGGCATTGATCAGTGGATGGTGAGAAATTGTATTATCTTTTTTGGGTTTTATTCCTCTATTTCTCATTTTCATTACAATTATTATTAACAATATATCTTTATTATTGTAATTGCTATTCTTTATTTTGTCTCAATTATTAAACTGCTCTTATCTCAACCCACAAGTATGTGGTGCTTAGTTAGGTTAAACCATGACATGCACATTTAGATTTGCCTTAATTTCTGGGTTTGTCCAAGAAACATCGACTCAGTGATATAACACATACAGAATTATAAATGAAAAAGGAATCCCTTCAGATCCGAGCAGATACTTCATATTGGATAGAAGTTGGTACACTATGTCAAGCATGTCATTCTCAATACAAACCCACTTTTTTCCTTAGTTTCCAAATGAAGTAGCACTTCCAGGAGCAATAGAAGTAAAAGGCATGAATACCAGATCCTATATTTCAACATATATAAGCAGCCCACATAACAGGATGCTTGGCTCACAGGCCAGATAACATCCTGGAAATCTCATTTTTTCATGAAGAAAAGAAATCAAAACATTCCAAAAGGGAATTTGTTATTTAAGGTTCAGTGTTTGAAAATAGCATTTTTAAGAAGGTTTTTTTAAAAAATGTATTTATTTTTCCTTATTCTACTAAGTGTCTTAATTGTTGTTGCTGTAGATTGTTACAGTTCAAAAAAGTCACTATGTAAATTCCAGTTGGTCAATGCTACAGCACTTTTTGGGCAGCTATTCTGCTTTTGCTGCTCTCTAACATCAGATCTGGCTGGGGAGTGCATTTTTCTATTCTCTACTGGAGGAGTCAAAAAAAAGTAGAGAATGAATTTACAAAAATAGGGGTCAGACCCAAAGTGCTCCTGAGTTAGTCTATGATAAAAAGTATTATATTAACTATAAGAAAAATAGAGTAATAAAACCCAAGGTTTTTCTTTTACCTAATGTCACTTTCCCAGACTCGACTATCATCCAAATCTTCAATAAACTTCTCCCCTTTCATCCAGTAGATCAAAGGACTGACATCTCCACTATACCCAAAGAAAGCTCGGCAGGTTAGATTAGCAGAACCACCTGTTATAAAAAATGTAAGAAAATATGTTATTTCAAATTCTGTAAAAAAAAAAAGTTTCATTTTTGAATCAAATGCTTTTATTGATTAAAAAAATATATTAGTAGAAAGTTTCCAAAAGCATCTATTTGTCTTGACACGGAGTTAAACACATTTTCTGAAGGTAAATGCAATAAAAATTAAATGATACATAAGAACAGGATCGATTTTTTTTCACAAGGTTTTCTTTTTGATAAGGAAAACGGGAATTGTTTTTTCAAAAGGAGCTAGCCTAGCCATGTTTTAACTTCATAAAATTTAAGTTTGTTAAGTTTTAACTTAACATTTCCATGTTTTCTCTGAAAAAGATAAAGGTTAGGTAAAATAGTGTGGGGAACAGAGACACCCACGATAAATGGAAAAATACATCCCTGGAACTGATATCATCACCACAGAAACCATTCCAGGACCAAAGAAGCAAAGAACTGTTGACCTCTTGTGTTTAATAGTAATAAGTGTCCCCTTAAGATCTATAAGCCAGCCACCCGGCAGCGACCACGTGGTCTGCTGGGACCTTGCCAGGCTTCCCTGCTCCCCTGAGAGCAGCTCCGCCCTTCCCCTAACCCTATTGGCTGCCTCCCCCATCCTTCCCCAGCCTTCCCCCAATCCCTGGTTCCTGCTGGGTATGGATCCTCCCCCTCTCCCATTGGCTACCCG
>VXBX01000807.1:828276-853722 GCA_013400415.1 Scytalopus superciliaris | reverse complement strand
GTTTGATTGGTTTTGTTTTTGTTTTAATTCAGTAGTGCATTGCATCAGGCCTTCATAATTTGATCCTATAAATTTTTGATGGGCTTGGATTATTGGCATTGTGAGAGGCATTTGATTATCTTTAGCAACCACTGCATAACTCAGAGATACACTCTAGTAAACTTGGCTGTTCCTTACTGCGTTCAGGTATTTTAGAGTGAAGAGTGGTTATGTCTGGCTGATCAGCTACAAAAGTACTTTGTTACAGGCCTGACCAATCTTATGTTATTAAGGGAAATAATTTAGAAGCCATTTTACAGTTCTCTCCCTTGCATTTTTCAAAGCACTGTTTGTCAAGTATAGTAATGTATTAAATCTTCGTACATTTGAGAGCTGTCTGTTTTAGAATTTCATTAAATTTTTCACTGGACTGATCCTTTATTATATAATTATATAATCTCTACTTTTAAATAGAGATTCTGTACATAGCAGACCATACATTGCCAGTTTTTTGAGTAGATTTGTAGCTCACTGTGTTTTGTTGGTGTCGGTGTTTGGTTTGTAATTTGAGATTTTCCCTGTTCTCTCTTCCCCCTCCATGACTCAAACATTCAAAAGAACGGAAACGTTCAAAAGAGGAGCTTTGTCAGGAGCTCAGAAGTTCAGCAAATAGCCGCCTTTAGTGCTTTTGTGTAGGGCCTTCTCTTCTCCAAAAGCAAACTTATTTTGGCCAATTTTGTGTCAAGGCTCAGGTAAACTACATCAGTGCCAATCAATAAAATAGTATTGTAACCTCTGCTCCTCAGGCTGAGTAAGCAGGTGCTTCTAAACACTCAACGCATGCTGGAAGAAAAATGAGCCTTTTTGACAGTCAGGTAGCAAATTTGTTCCTCTGACTAAATTCAGTTCCCTTTTTTTTTGTTTTTAATAGACATGCAGTCCCTGCCCTGAAGAGCTTATGCTCTGCTCTTTTTAATAAAAGGAGATGTAAGAGAATGGGATGAAACTATTAGGGTTTGGTTTAGATGGTATGGTTGAGTTAACTTGCTAATTCAGAAGGAGAACTAGAACATTTCAAACTTTAAAACAAGCTTAATGGTTGCATAACGTTCACATTAATAGCTCTTTCTTAGCTGCTTCCCATGATCAGTTAGGGCATTTTTCAGCTAATAGATCTGAGGCCACAGGCACACAGATAAGTGATTGGGTCAGATCTTGTAGTGCTGCTCCTGGGAAGTGTGTGCCTGTGTGTACTCGTGACCTTGATGTATACCCAATCCCTGAGCACTCCGTTTCTCCCCCACCTCCTGCACCTGCTAAATCATGGTCAGATGATAACAAAAATAATGGGCTGTGAATTGTTAAATGAAACATGTGGAAAGTGTGTCCAGAAAATTGGCATCTGGTTCAGCGGTGTCTAGTCTGTACAAGCTAAATATCCAGTCTGTACAAGCTAAATATCCTCCTTTGGCTTTGTTATGAGATAGTTGATGCTGGGTGTGAAGGCAAAGGATTTTTTTTTGCCTTGCTTTATTGGCTGCAAAATGTTTGTGAGATTGATAGAAAGAGAAGTCTTTTACTCTGAAAAACACAGTGAGTCCCCTTCCCTTCCAGACTTTTGTTTCCTGACTGTGGAAACAAAACCTTGTTGGTTTAATTTGAAACTAGGTTAGTATGAAAAGGTATTTCTGAAATAGGGGCATATTGATGAGAATATTCAGGGTTCTTGTCCTGTTCTTCTCCTGCAAGTTTTGTGACCCCAAACCATACATGAAGCTTTATTTAGGTGTTTAATATCACATTCTTTTCTTGGTTATGCCATTTATCCTTCTGCAGTGGTATCCCATGTTGGGGGGAGCCCTCAGACCCTTTCTCCTTTAGTATCTGTCTGAGGAAGGCATCCAGTTTACCTCTTTTCTGGCCTGCCAAGGAGAGCTGAGTGGATGTGGAAATTTAGTTTGGTGGTGCTTGGTGCCTACAGGACTAGTGTTTAGTCCCTCAAGTACAGGTCTGCTGAAGACCTGTTGTGGAGAAATAGCTGGGAAATAAACTTGCTTTGCCTAGGATGTACAGGGCTTCATGGATATGCTAGGCAGCATTCCAGGTTTGTATGCATCTGGGTAAGCAAAGAAGATTTAATATTTATTGGGGCTCCCTAGCTGGTGGAAAAGGAGGTCATATATCCCCTTTTATTAAGGTAATGAAAACAGTCCTATGTTTTCCTTTCTTGTGGTTTGGTTGTTTTGGGTTTTTTTAAATTTTAATAGTGACCAAGGTAGCTTTGCACTGCTCTGTTTTGAGAAAGAGTATTCCTTATGTGAAATTTTCCTAGAGTAATTAAACATAAAGAAAAATTTGAGTTCAATGGCTAGAAGAATACTGCTGTTCAGTTATCTTCTCTGCTAATATCTTAATCTACAATTTCCAGATTTCTTGTGCTGCAAATGAAGAGTTCACTTGGGAACTGACATTTATGATGCTGCTCTTAACGTTATTAGGGGAACTGCCCAAATTGAGGGTTGTCTGAGAATGCAGTGGGATAAACATGCCATTATTTTTTGACACAAGGTTCACTGAAGTTTATAGTGTAAAAATTCAAGACAGCCTGTGACATTATTGACCTTCACCTCCCAGCTGTGTGAGGAAACACACCAGAAACAGCATTAAAGATAGGTCTGAGCAGTGTAGCAATCTTTCTGAAGTATGTATTTCTTCTTAAGTATTTTCCAGGTATTTACTTTTTTAATATAGAGTGTAGAGCTGCTTTAGTGGTGCAGAAGTTAGTCTGAGAGCTGTTTTACAAAGTAGATTTTAGGGGGGATTTTAGGGTCTGCCTGTGAGCCTGTTTGAGGCTGTTTAACTGAAGTTGTTCATGTTGGACTGGTGTAGTGCTGGTGAAAAGCTTGCTTGGAGTGGGAACTTGAACCATGTCCTTAAGTAATCAGTTCTCCTTTTGCAAGAGCCACAAATGTAGTTTTCTTCATCCTAGAATTCTTAGTGGTGACAGAACCCACTCAGGCATCCGAGAGGAAGAAGCTCCTGTTCTGCATCACTCTGCAGAGTGGCTGTCTCTTTCCACTCTTTATTAAAGGAAACCTTGAGGGGCTGTGGTACAAGGTGGATGTCCAAAGTCAGGTAGTATGAAAAACCTATGCAGGAGGCCATGCTTAGCCTCTACCTGCCTATCCAGTTACAGTTTCTTCCTTGAAAAAAAAAGAAAAAAGGTTGGAACTCAAAAGGGTTATGGTGAGTGATCCTTTTGGGTCATTTCTTAAAACTGAAAGAGTAGCTTTGCTCATTTATAGGGAGTAAACAAAAGATTGACTCTACAGTGCATTTCTCAGAAGAAAATCTCTTGGTGCTTCCATGAAATATTCCTATGCATTGTCTCTCCTCAGGTCTAGAGCAATAAGACACAATAGGTCTGAGGTGCCTCCGTGGTGTTACTTCTGGTGGAATGTCACAAAGTTAAATCCTTGTGCACTGTAGATCTTTGCAATAGTCCTCCTTTCACACTCTGATCTGTTGAGCTGAGTAGCTTTGTCAAGTGTTCATTTGTGAAGGATCTTCAAAATCTTCAGGCCACAATCATCAAGGTAAATAATTAAGTATTTGCATCGTCACCAAAGTCATTATTTTGAAGTCCAGAGCTTTGGCCTGCCTTGATCTAGAGAAGAGTTGTCAGTCGCAGCATCTGGACTTCAGGGCATCTCTTAAGGTCTCATCTCTTACTCCTCTTAGAAGGCAGCTGTGGGAGGTGAATTGCTGCTGCTGCGGCAGGGGCTGGAGCCCTGAGCCACAATAGGCAGCCGGGACTGATTGCTATGAATGTGCATCCGTGGCTGTTGCTCTTAGGAAAAAGCTGCTGTATTTTCTTTTTTTTCTTTAACTGCTTTGGCAGTGGTTCAGTGGTCTGTGTTGAGCTGCAGACAGATGGAGGATGTGATCAGCTGTTGGGGCAGTGTTGGCTGCTCTAAATAGCTGTTCCTTTCTGCTCCTGAGAAAGGTAACAGGCTGGATAGAAGTGTCCAGCTGGCAGCACAGGGGGCTGCAGTGTTCTAGATACAAACTTTCAGATGCCCATCTCTATTCTTCTAGACATTAATTATGCCTACAATGTCAAAAGTGCTAGTTTAATCATGGTTTGCATTGCAATGGTAGCTTTGCTCACTTTAAACTGCAAGTCAGTTGTTGCTCTTTTTGGAAATACGAGCTTCTCACAGCAAAATCAAACATTGCAGAGAACTGGGCAGTGTTTGGTTTGTGTCACAAGTGTGCTGTAGAGGTGAGCTTCTAAAGGTGTATAAAAACATATGTGCATCACTAGTATATAAAACTCTGTTTATTAAATAATATATGGTTGATAAGTTAGCTATAGTAATGAAATCCAGTAGTTGTGGAAATCTAAAGGGCTCCATGGACCCAGAACTATCTGTAGTTTTCTTAATTAGGAATAGGAACACTGGCAACTGAAATCTACACCAAGGCTTTTAGTAGTTAGGTTCTGTGATCAACAGTGAATTATTTGTGAGATACATTTTTTGTGTAGTTATCTTTTTCCTTCTTCCTTAAGGTCTCACCTTCTTTAGAAAATCTAAAAGCATAGGAAAATTAACCTCTAAAATTATTCTCCAGAAATGGTACTGGAGAGTAGAGTAGTCGGCATGTTTCTCTACAGCATCAGAAGCTGAAAGAGGTTTACAGTACTGGGAATCTCATTTAGTTACAACACTGATAAAGCTGTGGAACAGGGGGGAAATGCATATGGCGTGTTGTGTTATGACTGTCTATCTCCTGAGCCAGCTTTTACCAAAAATTGGTCATCTAAGCTAGTACATGATGTGGACTTAGGGTAGTAATCTGCCTCTGAGGTGGAGTTAGCATAGCTGTGTGCTAGCAGGGCTGGCTGGCTGCTGCCAGAGCTGGTGCAGGATGACTTGGAGTTCGTGTTCAGCCATGCCCATCCAATGTTCTTTCTGTACCACCACTAGCCATTTAGGAGTATAAACATGGGTATTTGCTGGCTAGACTGACATCTGAAAGAGACCCTGAAAGAGCACCTGGATGTACTTTGTATGTAGCAAAACATTGCTCTCATGGTCTCTTTTGGTATACTTTTATTCTCCCCATATGTCAGAAGAAAGAGGTGGCAATTACAGGTGTGGTAAGTTAACAAATCTGTGGTTAGTGAATGAGGATGGGGTCTTTGCAAGGATAGAATAAGACTAAAATGGCTTTTTTTTTTTTTTCTTTTGGGTGATGTAGGGGATGAATTAATGTGGATGAAGGGAGAAAGCTATAAAAGAACAAGCATTATTGATGTTACATGAAATATGCTTAGCTTTTTGAAATAGGCAGGTGAGTTCATGAAAGAAAGACAGACTCTTGAACATACTTGCTGAGCATGGCATTATGTAGACTTGTTCTTTTGAACTTGACTAAGAAGTTCTGGTCATGTCCCTCATAGGTTTTGAGTGTCTGTCATTAGTGACACCTAAAATAAACTTAATTATATCAGCAGTGCAAGGTGAGGCAAAGAAAAGAAGGCTGTCAATTGAATCCTGCTCCTGGAAGAAGTCTGTTAATTAATGCAAGCCATGACTCTTCAAAATCTATGTATTAGGGCATATCTTATTGTGTGTAGTGCTGAAATATGTTGGAAACCGTATTAAATGCAATGTTCAGGTAGTGTTCTGCAAAGTCCTGTAAGGCTCTGCCTTGACTCCCGTTCTGCTCTAAGCTCTGTGCTGTCAGACTGCATCAGTGACAGCTCCTTACAAGCAAAAGAAGTGGCTTTAGGCAGGGGTGCCAGACTTGAATATGCTCTGCCGCCCGCCTCCCTCTTTGAGGCTCTTTTTCAAAGAGAGAACTGGTACAAACAGCTGTGTGCTGATGTGGTTGAAGTCAGAGCACTGACGGTGCAAACTTTGCAATGTCTTCTGTATTTTGGGACTAAAGTAGTTTTGCTTTTAAACTAAGACGATTTTTTTTTTTTTAAGCCAAAGCTTGTTGTCTAGCTTTTGGTGTTGGGTTGTTTGTTTTCTTATCCCATGTGTCCAGAAATAGAAGCTTTAGCTCTGAGAGCTGAAGTCGTCCTAAGCTAGGAAGGTAATGCTACCATTGAATTGTACATGGAATTGCTGAAGTTGGATGGGACCACCAGTGGGGTCATCTGGTCCAACCTGCTTGCTTGAGCAGGGTCTTCCTACAGCACATTTACAGGGTTGTTTCCAGGCAGTTCTTAGATATCTCCAGTGAGGAAGACTCCACAGCTTCTCTGGGCAACCTGTTCCAGGGCTCAGTCACCCACACAATGAAAAAGTTCTTCCTCATGTTCAGGTGGAACTTCCTGTGCTTCAGGATTCTGCCCGGTGCCTCTTGTCCTGTTGCTCAGAAGAGCCTGGCTCCATCCTCTTGACACCCTCCCTTCAGATACTTACAGACATTGATAAGTTGTACCCTCTCAGTCTTCTCCTCTTCTCAAGGTAGTTCAGGTATTTTCTACTATTAGATTATTTTTTTCATTGATCTAGGCAGTATGATTTTAAAACGCCTTGAGTAAGCATGTTTTTTGTAGGCTGTTTGGGTAGCTTGTAAATATTACAAGAAGTTAAGAAATCTCAAGTTCTATAACCATACTAGGGCCAATAGTTGACTATTTCAAACTTGCTGTAGGGAATATTTCACAGAGATGGATGTGAGACACTGAATTTGGACAACACTAATGGTGACACAACCCCAGAGACACTTTGATGGACAGATGTGTGTGTGCGTGCTCATACATGTGTGTGCATGTACCCAGGCTTTTTGAAACAATATATTTTGAGTGTGGGTTAATGAGGTTGCTTATGTAAGCGTAGGAGTCAACTATACAGTTTGTGCATGTGCTTTTTTCTTTTTTTTTTTAGTACAACACACACATATTTTAGGGCTACTGATGGCCAAAGAGGTGCTTGAGTAAATGCTTAAAGGTTCTTTGCCACACTGGGTCTCATAGTAAAACCAGTCTTTGGGAACAGAGGAGTTTCCTTAAAAAGCGCTTCTGAGCCACAGTACAGTTCTGCCAGCCTTTAGTGTTTAATTGGTGTGGAGTTAATGACCAAAAGATTTCTTAATTGCCATAATGCTTCCAGGCTGCTTATCTTCAATAAGCTGCTGCCACAACAGATGGCAAGTTAGTGGTTTAGCTGAGGTTCACTAGAAGTTTTTCACAATTTTATTTTAATGGCCTTAACTTATCTGTACGGCTGTAGATAATGTGTAGTTGAAACCCAAACCTTCACTGGAATTGGCTTCAGATGAATTATGGTTTTATTTTGTCACCCAGCAAGAGAGAGAACTCTCCTTTACTATCAAAGAAACTTTGCAGTTTTATCTGTGTGATCATTTTTATTTTATCTTCACTTCTCTTTCCTGGCGACTCTCAAGATTCGTCTCCACTGTACTGTCATTCTCCACTTCTTTTAAGGGAGTCTGCAGGGAATTATACTGATGTCTGCTGTGATTTGAGACAGCTTGCAGCAACAGCCTGAAGCTGACTGGGTTGGGGCTTTTATTTAGCATCATAAGAGTCTGAAGCACAGGAATAAAAGTGGACAAAGTTAACATTCCATAATTTTCAGATACAGAAAAAGCTTTAAAAAAAGATTCTTATGCTTTCTCTTGAAAAAAAATTACTTTTTCTTTCTGGAAAATAGGCAACCATACTTGTACAGTATCCTCCACTAGCTATAGATTTGAAGCCTTATGTAGGAGAAGGAGGAATTTTATACTGAGAAACATGGCATAGTAACTAAGTTAAATATAATTATTATATCATGTTTTTGGAAGCACTGTCACTGGTGACCACTTTTTAGAATTGTGTGGAAATCATGACAATCACATACACCTTTGAGTGTTACCTAGGCTGCTTGTTGAATGGGAGGGGGTTTAAACTTTATGGCTGTGTCTTAATATAAGAATGAAAAGGACCATTCTTCTGTCAGTATTTAAAGTCATTCTGAGCCCATGTTTTCATTTTTTAATCAGGTGAAAAATCTAGTAATTTTGTAAGATTTAGGGGATTGTTCTGGTCCCCAGGAATTTGTTAAATTAGTAAGACTAGTAATGGCCTGTGGGAGTTTATTCCTTAAGTACAAGTAGAACATTGAAATCAGTGTGAATGTGTATTTGCCTTTGTGTCTTTTGACTAAGTACAGAAATAAGTATTGTCTAAACGTGAAGGCAGTTTGGAAAGAAAATCTGCAATCAGTGTGTTGCACCTAATGATGTTACCTGTTGGTGAGATTGGCTCATCCTCTCAGTCAATAAGGTGTTCCTGACATCTTGGCAGCTAAGCTGCAAAAGTCCATTGTAGTCTCTGTCTCTCCTCTGCTACAGTCCAGAGGATCCTAACTAATGCTGGACCTCCCTTGAACCAGACACTGAAAAAAAAAAATAATTGAAGTTACTCCCAACCCTATTTAGATTTGGGATAATCCTGAGAAAGTCAGCATCCCTTATCATTCGCATTGTCCATGAAGTCTTGGCTTGGTGAAATAGCTGATAAATTGTGTGCAATGTTATAATAGGAGGATACAGTATCACAGAATCATTTGGGTTCTAAAGGACCCCTGAGATGTATCAAGTCCAGCCTTTGTCTGATCACCACCCTGTCAACTAGACCGTGGCACTCAGTGCCACTTTCAGTCATTTACTGAACACCTACAGGGATAGTGACTCCACTACCTCCCTGGGCAGTCCATTCCAGTGTTTAACAACCCTTTCCATGAAGAAGATCCTTCTGATGCCCAGCCCGAACCTCCCTTGGCACAGTTTAAGACTATGTCCTCTTGTCCTGTCTCTAATGGCCTGGGAGAAGAGACCAATCGCCACCTCGCTACAACTCCTTTCAGGTAGTTATAGAGAGTGGTAAGGTCACCCCTGAGCTAAACAGTTCCAGCTCCCTCAGCTGCTCCTCACAGGACTTACCTTCTAGACCCTTCACCACCTCACTGCCCTTCTGTGGACCTCACTGCCCTTCTTGCAGTGAGGGGCCCAGAACTGGACACAGGATTCGATGTGTGGCCTTGCCTGTGCTGAGTACAGGGGAACAATCACTGCCCTGGTCCTGCTGGTCACACTATTGCTGATACAAGGCAGGTGCCCTTGGCCTTCTAGGCCACCTGGCCACGCTCCTGGCTCCTGTTCAGTCACTGTCAATCAGCACCCCCAGGACCTTTCCAGCTGGGCAGATTTCCAGCCCCTCTGCCCCCAGCCTGCAGCACTGCCTGGGGTTGTGACCCAAGGGCAGGACCCGACACTTGGCCGTGTTGAGCCTCAGACCATCGATCAGCCTGTCCACATCCCTCTGCAGAGCCTTCCTGCCCTCCAGCAGATCATTGCTCCCACTCCAGCCCTCAGTAGGTGAGGTATTGCCCTAATGTTAAAAAATAATTCCCAAATAACTTATTTTTACTTTTTAAATATTTTCCCAAGTTAGGGATGAATTCTTCTGATGGGAAATTTTTTTATATGGTTTCCTTGTTACTCATGTATTTCCTTTTTTTAATAACAGGAAGTTAGTCTTCACTCTTTTATTTTGCTTACATTGTCCTATCTCTGACATTCCTGTCACAAATACATTCTTTTGTGTACTTTGCTTGAGTAATTTAACTTGTTGAAGTTACATGTGGAGGTTTTTTTAGTGCTCGTAAGTCATGATCAGCAAAAAGTAGTTGATGCAATGGACTCTGCCTTTATTGATGCTTTAAGGCTTTTTATTTATGATTAATAAATTTTTAGTGTCCTTGTCTTAATCTTTTTAACCAAAATGGGTATTTTGTAGGGGGGTGTCTGTGACACGAGTTTGGATAACTACATGAGTAATCTATTAATAAGTGTTACTGTGTGGTCAGGAAGGTGTTATGTCTAATGATTATTTCTTTTGTAGGTGTCTCTGCTTAGTGGGCTTTACTGGGGTTTAGTGGAGCAGGAATCCCTGCGTGAATTAAAGCGTGAGAGGATCACTGGAAGAAGATGTCTTTCTGGCACCTGTTATGTCTGCCCCTCCAATATGTTACTGTAATTCTTCATTTACACCTAAGCAATATTTGACTGACACTGTTGAACAGGGAGGGTGATGGCAGCTCCTCTTTATGGAGAGCCAGTCCCCGTTGTGGTCAGACATCCTGAGCTAGTTGGCCTAGTTGAAAAGAAATTACATTGGGTAGGCTTACAGCTCCACTGTGTTGCCATAAACAGTGATGGGAAAGGCAAAAAGGATGTCTCTGTGTCCTGCTGCTACTGTGTGGATTTATCCTTCTATTTAGGCTGGGGTTTTTTCCCATCTTCCCAATCACACTTTTACTATTTGTGAGAGAGCACGTGTTTGGGTAACTGGTGAGCAGGCAGGCAGTCTGAACACCACAGCATATCAGGAGCTGGGTGGCTTCCAGGGAGGTTGAGCTTTGTGGCCCTTTTTTTTCCCCTTTGTGAATTGTCTCAGGTACACTCTACTGATTACTGAGCTTTTTATCATCTTTTAAAATACTAAAGCACAACAGTATTGGTAATTATCTGCCTTGATACAGATTAAAAGGTGGATTATTTGTCTGAAAAATAAAATTGATTTTCTTTAAGGTTGTTTTATATTGTGGCTTTTTGTTGTTGCTTTGGGTTTTTTTAATTGTAGTCTAGGAAGTAGACGTAAATCCAAGAAACCATCTTTTCAAACCATCTCCTTAAGTTTGACACCAAAGCTGAGTGTAATATTCCAGAATATTTTACCAGTGCTATAAAGTCTTGACTTCAAGTTTAATTCCATCCTCATTTTTATCTCATTCATATATCTGTCTCCTGGCCAGTACAGACAGCACTGGTTCTACTTTTGTTAATTTTTTTGTTTAACCTGCTCTTAAAATGACCTGTTTGAGGGAGACTCTATAACCTTACAAAGCAACCTATTTTTGTCCTTAAATACTTTGCAGTTAGTTTTCTATCATGTAGAAATCTCCTTTGCTGCAATTCAAACATTCTACTGATTATTCTGTTTTGCTGCAAAGAGAGAGAACTGACTGTTACTCTCTCCTCAGTGTTCTGACCTGTAAGCTTGGTGTCCCCACTTCTTTCAGCCTTTTCTGGCAGGTGGTATCATCTCTGTCTGGTGGTAGTTCTGCTGTGGCTTTTCTCCAGCTGTTCCTGTCTGGCTTGAAGGCCCACATTAAGAAGGAGTTGCAGTTGTGCCTCTCAGACTTACTGGAGCAGTATTAGGTGAAAGGATTACGTCCTGTGTCACATAAGCTATGCATCCCAAGGTAGCATTAGCTTTTTTCCAACAGTCTGACCTTGTTTACTCCTGTTTTGCATATCATCACCTCTGTCTATTTGGAAATTCATGGTAATTCTGTCAAGGTATTGCTGTTTAGTTTGGTCATGAGAAAGTTTCAGGAATTAATAGTCATAAACATTAATTGAGTAAAAAAATGACATTTATTCTTCCTTCACTGTATAACTCTTTCATTGAAGAAAGTTTTACTGGTGTGACATGGCTTTTGTTTGACAAACCCAAGGTGACTGTTCCTTCTCTCCCTATCATCTAAGTGTTTAAAAGACTTGTTTGAATGTATTTAACTTTTCTGGGAACTGAAGACAAGCGGCTCCTTAGGTGTTTTTGCACTTCACCCTTCTTTTTTTCTCCCTCAGTTTTGGGGTCCTTTTTAGGAGGGGTGAGGTTATTTCTTTGCTTTAAAGAAGCAGTTGATATAGTTCACCTTTTTCTAAGCTTGTGATTATCCAAGGTATCCTCCATGATAGTCCTATCCAAGATAGGATTATTCATTTTGAAATGGCTCAAAGGATTTCCTGATCAATTTTGTTGAATGTTATCAGATCTAGCCAACTTGGGAAAAAATGTAAGTATGGCCATTTCCAGTGATTGACTGATTCCTGGTGGGTATTTTTACCCCGTTAGCTGTGTTAATTGTGCTAGTCACCTGCTTGTAGTTGATCACTTTGGTGAGCACTTGCTCTTCATTAATGTTTTCTCTCTTCATTCAGTAATGAAGAAATTCTCTTAGTAGTATTCTGATAGAATGATTTCTTAGTAGCCTCAAGTTGTTTCATGAGAATTATTTTGTTTTGCGCCTTTAGCCTTTTATATTTGTCCCTCATATTTTCTTGCCATTGTTATGCTTGTTATTCCTTTTGTGTGCTTTTTCTGAGTCATTATTCTCTTGCTATGTTTTCTGTTCTCTTGCTGTGCTTGGTTTTCTTGAATTTGTTTGTTTCTATTGTGTCATTTGAGACTTAGCTCTTCCTTGCTGTAGCCTTGCCTTCTGTGAGCTCTTATTTAGTGATGTTAAATCTGTCTTGCTGTTCTTCCTTCCTTTCCCACTGCAGTAACTCTTGACTTGATGGTTCACTTTCAGTGAAATTGTCACTTACTCTTTACTGTCAATCACTTTTTTCTTACTGGCTCCAGCCAAACAAAGTGTCTTGAGCTGCTTTCTTGTTTTAAAAATGTGAGTTCCTTGAACCATTTCCATTAGGTGCTTAGGTTCTTGGTATCTCTTTGTAATAAGAATTTTTATGCCTTTTTTCACTCTTCTGCCTGATCAGAAATATTATCACCTGTCTGTTACCATTTTTGTGGCCTGTAGTAAGCTTGCAGCTTGATAGCACTCGTGCTTTCCACCTTGTATTATTTGCAGACTTTGAGGGTACCACTCTCTGCATTTGTGATACTTGTGTCCGTTGGGTATAGGGCATAACACTCCTGGGCACCTGGATTTGTTTGGCTGGGTTTTTTGTTTGTTTGATACTTCCTGTATCCTCTTTCTGTTAGTATTCCAGCAGGAAAGGGACTCTTTCGGAGTAGATCGTAACCTTAATCACATTCAGAGAATTCCAGCTCCTTTTCTTATGCTTCATACATTAGTATGCATATGTCTAAGACTGATGGATTGTTTGTTTGGATTTTATGAACTTTTGTGAATAATTACTTGTTCTTTTAGGCTCTCTTTCAGCTTGCCCTGGTTTATCATCTTTGGACTCTTGATGGTTTTGCTCATGATCTCAGTGTAAAATACTCGTCATTCAACTTAACAGCCAGGATGTTGTTGTTAACAGCATTTTGTGTGTTAATTCCTTGTAATCTTCCACATTCTCACCTGCCAGCACATGGAACCTCATCATATGATCAGAGAAGCCAAAGCTGTCCTCTGATAGCTCAAACACAGCAGGTCGTCTGCAGGTTGAGTTTGGTCTTGACAGTGTTAGGATGTGGAGAGCTGATTGGGAGCCTCTTATTCATTACCAGTTGTTGTTAGGAGTATAATTAGTATCAATGTGAATAAGGAGTCACAAACACTAGTTGTGTGATGAATGAACATTGAACAGCTTTCTGTGGTGCCTTCAAGGTGCTGCACATCTGCCTGTTGGTTAGACCTGATATATGTGATTTCTTCTCCTCTTACAAGTTACTCCAAACAAGCACTTTTGATTTCTGGGGTCTGAAGGAGGCAGAGAACATCTGGAGCAGTACCCAGCCCAACGTAGGGGCCAGCAAACGGCTTGTGCTCTGTGGCATTTTCTCTGATACAGCTGTTTAGCTGCCTTTGTTTTTCACAGGCTCTTCATGGATTGCCATGAAGACTTTACAGTCCCAAATGTCTCAGCTCAGCTGCCTCCTGCTTATCCTTAAAGCCTTATCCCACCCAAAACAAACCACATACCCCAACTCTCAAAGCCACTTTCTGAGAATCTCTAATGTCGAACTTAGTGCACTGGATGCTTTCCTTGTGATCTTCCTCAATATAGGAAATACAGGCAAGTGTTCCTAGAAATCCAGTCGAGGATGTAAATTTGGCTTGCTGTCTCTTATAGCTGTTACATCCTTGAGTCTGGGAACATTCCAGATGAGCTTTGGAGATGCCAGACTTCTTCTTTTTTTTTTTTTTGTTCCTGATACGTATGTTGGTATCATGGTTGTCTTCCTGCCATATACACCCTTGCATTTTGGTGAGGGGTGGCTGAATAGACTCCTGACCACTCTGATCTCTGCTTGTTACCTTGCAGCAGTAAATCAGATACTTGGATCAAAGGACTTCAAACTGCACACCTCTCTTCAGTTGCTTCAGTAAATTTCTGGTCCTCCCGTGCTGGTAGCTGAAGCAAACCATGTGTTCTGTTTCAGGAGTGTGTTTCATGCAGCTCTAAGAAATTCTGTGCTTGATGTGATGTGTGTATGCTGAGCATCGAGGGCTGGGTAGTTTGAGGATAATGAAGTGCAAGGACTGAGGTAATCTCTGGGTAATAGCTTAACTTGTGGTTTCATTAACTTTGTAGTGATTTGTTAGAGACACAACCTTTGAATGAAGTTTTGATGTTGAAGCTTACTTCCTGCATCTTCTCCTGTAATTTTGCGATTGCTCTTAAGTCTTAACTATTACATTAGGGCCCTGCTTCTTACTGATACTGATTTTTGCAGGGTTTGAACTGGCTTAGAAATGGAGAATTATTTCCCTGGCTTGTATTGTCTGTGTCATGTCCAAGTACAGTGTATGCAGTTTTCTATTTCTGTTTCTCTGCTATGGGAAAAATAAAAACATGGCTAGTTTCAGAAACTGTATTTGGTGGAGCTTTCTGAAAATGTCCTGTCCCATGCATGGCTTTTCTTAATACTCTATCAGGTTTTACTGTCAGGAATGTTATGTTTTAACCCTTTGCTAGTTAACAGGCGAGGTCATTTTCGTGTAGCATAAATCCCGGAGTGGTCTATCTACAGTTGTAGCACTGAAGTTACACAGTCAAGTAGTTACCTCCTAAATGTTTAAGCATCTTACACTTGCCTTTGGATGAATGCCTCTTACTGTTCATAAGGGAAGTGCTGGCACATTTTGGTTGGGTTTGTTTTCCGTAATCCTATTAATTTCACATATTTCTGTTCAGGATTGAAGTATAAACAACAGATTAGATCTCTGACAGCTCTGTACTAGGAAAAAAAATGTATATGCATGGTTGTTACCTATCAGGGCTAGCTGGGAGATTTTTGGGGCATTTTAACTCCCTGCTCAGAACACTTTGGCCATTGTACTTGGGAAAATAAAGCTTGAATCATGTTTATTATTAGCTTTCAGTAGCTTTTAGCACACGTGGCTGCAAAATTGCTGTGAAAATATTGAACATATTCCTAGAACAGAAAAGGCAGAATCCTGGTAGGAGGTGGATTGGCTCTGTTCTGCTGTGTCATATTTAGCTACAAAGAAGGGAAATATTGCATGTGGGATGGGATATGTGCTCCTAAAGAATTTGTAATGTGTGTAATGAAAACAAAATCTCCTTCTCTCCCTTTTTCTGCTGGAGAGCTTGGGTTCTTGATAGCTGCACATCCAAGATTCAGGTAGTTTTTTACTCAAGTCTAAGCTTGTCTGTGCTTAAGTTCTGTTGTTTTGTGTACTTGCTGCCATTTCACTTGTCAGCTGGGAGATAGCATTTAATTCTGTGCTGAAAACTCTTTTGATATAATTAATTCCTGTACATCCAGCAGTAAAAGACATTATTTCCTTCCCTTATGATTTAATTTGGTTTCAGGTGTTCCAGTTTGCTTTATCTCGCAAATTGTCCATACCTTTACACAAGGCTTAAAATATAATTTTTTTGCTTTTTATTTTAAGTGCAGTGTGAAAAGATATCTAAGAGCTCTATAAAAACTGCTGTAGACAAATTTCCCTTCATCTCCCCTGCTGCAAATAGAATTGAAAAGACTACCCAGAATACTAAGCCAGCTCATATATTACAGTTGCGTCGCAGATACATTTGAGCGACTGCAAAGCTTTTCCATGTGAAGGGTGATAAAAATGTGAGGGGATCTGGGCAGCTTTTTTGGTGCTGCCTGTCTGTAGAAACACCATAAAATGCCTTTCATTAGCTAATTCAGCTTCATCTGAAATAGGTCTTCACTATCATATCTTCAGTTCCGCTTCACATCCTTCATGCTGTGACCAATAGACTTTCCCCTCAGCCTGAGTGTACTCCAGGACACTTTGCGCTGCCTCCCTGTCCGCAGCTTAATTCCTGTCTTCTGCCATCCCCGGCACGTCTGCAGAGAACCTCCTTGCTTGGCTAAGCTGAGCCAGCCGGGCCTCTTGCTGACGCCCCTGTCGGGCTGTCACCACGCCTGTTCCAGTTAGTCACTGCTTGGAGGTGGCTGACCAAATGAGGTCTGCTCCAGAGGGCTGTGAAGCAGCGCTAATGCTTCCCAAGGCCTCTTGGAAACAGCGTGGTGCATCTTGGAATCGTGTTTCCTCTTTGCAGTCTTAGTGAGGAGCATGAGCCATGGTATAACAAAATACCCTTTCGTTTCCCGGTTGGGATAGGGAATTAATCTCAGGCTGTTTGGTTGCAAATACTACACGAGACACTGTTCAGTGTCCCTGACTTCTTTTTAGTATTCCCTTAAGATGTGCAGTTTCTTGATTTGGAGCTGGGAATTGAAAAGTTCTGACAGTTGGACATGTAAACTAAGAATAATTAGTTGAATATGATGAAAGAGAAGTAGTTACAGAATCATCAGTACAAATAATTAAATATGCATATGCACAGTGGTACTTCTTAAGAAAATAACTTATCTAGTAACAAATTCTTCAATTTACATGCAGTACCTCAGATCAATGCAATGCAAAATACAAAGAACATAAGGATATTAATTGCTACTGGCTTTAATCTGAATAAATGGTCTTATTTAGCTAAGTAATTGGTTGCACAAGTATAGACAAGCTGTAGTTTCTTGGTTACACACAATTTAAGAGCTGATAGCCTCATACCTATTCTAGTTTTGTTGGGTTTTGTTCTGTTTAAAACCATTTTTCTTTGAGAAAAATGAAAACTATAAAGCTATAAAGAAGATGAACACAAGCTTATGTTACTCTTTGCAGCTTTCTGATTGGTATTTAATTTTTTACTTCAAAACGTAGGACTTTCATTCTTCCTATTTTCACCATTTCTTTGCTGAAGTGTCATTTTTTATTATGCTACGTAGGCTGTAATATTTCTATGCTAAGTTTGGTTTTAACTTACTGCCTTAAGCTTAAATATGGATTTTTTAAAAAAAAGAATACTGTTTTCAGTAACCAAAATAATTTTATTTTACTCTGGAAGTGAATGTTTCATCAGTTCATGATGCTACAAGGAAATGGCTCATCAGCTGAAGCTGCCCATTTGTTCAACTTTGGTTGGGAAAGAGCAGCCCAATCCCTTCCCCCCTCAAAAAAAAAAGGCAAAATCATTCATTTCCTGCAATACAATACAATGTGTATTTCTGTATGGTAGATGTTATGTATTTTTCTAGTATGTGTTGATAGGTGTAAGCATGGTATAAATTATGATTCTGATACTTTAGGGTTTTTTTAATATGCGACAGATGGTTTTTGGTTCAAAGGAAGATAAAATGACAAGTTGGGATTTGGAAGCATAAGCACTTCTCATGGCATTGGGGATCTGTTGCTTTCTCCTGTAGCGATCCTTCTCTGCTGGAAGGCAATTAACCATTAACCACAGGAGACCACACTCAGTGCAGGTTGTTAACCCTTGCTTGGACGTGTCTGTCTGCCTGGAGCATGGGGGTGTGCAGGCCCACGGGATGTCTGGGCAGTTTTATCCTCAGGGCTGGGGTAGCACTGCACCTCGTGTTTGCTGCTTTGGGAAAAATATGGGGGACTTCTGCATGTCAGATTTCAAATGCAATTAGAGCATGGTGCAACTAACATCAAGGTTGTGAGTTTGATCCCTGTATAGGCGCTTCTCTTAAGATCTGGACTTGATGATCATTGTGGATCCCTTTCAACTCAGAATATTCTAACTTTGTTCTCAGATTACATGGATCTTTCAGCTTTTTGTCATGGAAAACATTCAGTTACTAATTGTAAACAGGTGTATTGCTAGTGGGTTACAGGGAATTGTGATAATGCTGTTACCCTTTTTGTGTTGTCCTGGAAAAAAACTTGAAATTACACTGATGAAGCTTCTAGGGGACATAATGACTTGGAAGGGGATAATAATAGTTCTCAGCTGATTGATGAAAACGAGTATTTGGTTATACGTTACAACCAGCATTCATGGAAATGTTGCCAAATTTCATGTGACTTAGATAGAGTGACCTTTAGGGTGGCTGTGCTGATGGCCTCTGCCTGGCTGTACAATATTCTGTGTATTAAAAAAAGGGGAAAAAGAAGACTAGCCTGGTCCTCAAATCTGTTTACAGTGGTATCAAATGGGAGGCTGTTTGGTATCTGGCAGGGCTTTCTTCCTGAATTACCAGTTGTTGTGGCTACCTAGGAAGTACTAGTAGGAAGGATGATGCCATTTGTCTGCGTTCCTGACTTCCAAGGGCCTGTTTCCTAACTCCATCAAGTGTCTCAGAAGGCAGGGAAAAACACAGTGCATCGGATAGAAGCATCTGAATACACAGCAGAAGAAAAGTGATGATGAAAAGCAATATTTGCTGTTTGATTCTGAGCCCAGATTAATTCTGTCTAAAGTAATTTGCTATTTGCAGTTTTCAATTAGGAATTATGCTAGATCATATCCTAGGGAAAAAGCACCTAAACAGGAATTAATTCAGGAAGGTCTTTGGCCTTTGTCAAGACAAACTTCATGAGATCATGTGCCAGACAGTGCTTAGATATTTTTCTTAATTACAGCTTAGGTTTCTTTTTAGTGGTAGAATTCAACACAGAATTGAGTGTCTACAGAATGCATCAGGGCTTCTGGTAGGGTCTATACATTGGATTCTACAAAGCAACTCTGTGTTTCTTAATTTTTTTTCTTAGAGCATTATTTGGTAGTAGTTAGTTGCTGTATCAGACTTCTTAAAATTAAAAAAAAAAAAAAAAGGTAATTTTATTGCAGTGGTTGAGGTAAGAATGAGTATACCCAAATCTGCAAGTTTCATGGAATGAATAGTTAAGGTCTACATCGTTTAAATTGACGTCCAAGGAAGTCCCTTGACTTTGTTCAGTAAAGCAAAATAGGTGAAAAAAACTCTTCTCTGAGTACAACCTTGCTTTAACTTCCAGTTGAAAAGTTAAGTGATTGTAAATCATTCTGTCTTATAATGGGATACAGATCAGAATTTCATCTTTTTAATTTTGGATTACCAATTCTTCATAGTTCCTGTAGAGATGATAGCCTTTTGGTGTGCTAATATTTTCATATTGTGGCACTATAACCTGTGAACTCCTTATTTCCTAACAGGTGCTCATTTCCTGAAGGATGTGTTTTAGATTGATTCAACTAAAAGAAAAACTGAATGTGCTATTGAAGAAGGCGTGGGAGGAATGACAGAGAATATAGACATTGCTTCCTTAAAACTCATTACAGAATAGCAATATCTGTCTTCTTTTCAAAGTACTACTTCAAAGTCATCTTTTTGAGGTACTACTGAGAAAAAAAAACTTTCCCTGGGGAGTTTCAGGCACCTTTGCTTGCAGCATAGGCCATGTCATTTTAGATGGCTGTGTTCCTGAGCGTAGCTTTTTGTCAGTCCAGGTTTGATGGGTTTGTGAATTTTAAGTAGCTGTTTAGACTTCAGTCTGTTCTGATTACTGTGCTGCAGTAGAATTGTTTTATTTTGGCACTGAGGACCCAAAGGAAATAAAGATGCATCAGCTAAATAATCAGTTTTATGCAAATCCACCAGAAGTGGTGCTTTTACTTACTGTCAGAGGACTTTGTCTTTAAGAACCAGAAGCAGAGAGAAAACTGGTGTTCTTTCTATTCTGCACTGTTCAGTTCTGTCTGATTTCCCTCCTCCCTTCTCTGATTTTCAGGTTTTTGTGTGCATCTGGTCACACAAACAAAACAAAAACCAAACCTTAATTACATATACTATCTGCACAGACTTTTAAAAGTTATCCTTGTATTTGATCTGGCAGATGCTAACAGTGCATAACCAGCACTTTTACAAACTGTGGGGGAAATAGATGCTTTTAACTTTCTACAACTACTAATATTATGGCTTATGTCGAAGAACAGGACTGTGTACAGGTAATTTATCCTCTTCTCCCCACCCCCATGATGAGCCTGTAAATACTTACATCTTACAAAATTTCTTTGGCACAAAGTCTTGTTGGCTGAGTATCTTAGAGTATCTGAGTTTTAGCAGGAGGTAGTAGGCACTTGTCATTTTGGTTTGGTTTTAGGGTGTCTGCCCAAATGGGTGAAATGGAGACAGCCTGTCCACCCACCCCCAACTTCACTCCTAACTCACAAGTGTTGCTAAACCAGAAAGTGTTGGTCTTCTTGAAAAAGTCCTTTTAATGCCTGCTACTTACACTTTCTAAAATGCCTCTCCATAATGACAAAAGCTTCAACTAGGAAAAGTGTAATTTAAAATAATTTCAGTTTCTGTTGAAAAGTTCTTTGACATTCTGACTTGGTGTCAAAGGTCTTAAAGGATTTCTCTGTTGGGAAAGAAGCAAATCAGGTTTGAGATCTTGAGGGTGTGGGGGGAGGAATGATTTTGGGATTTTGAGCCATTCATAGTACACTTGCTTTGTCTGTATGCAAGGTAGAATTGGGCTTTCTAGATTAAGCCTCCCCACCCACAGCTTGTCGGCTTGTTTGACATCAACAATTTACTTTAGGAGCAGCTTTTACTAAAGTATGAAAATAGTGTTATGTTTACTTAAAGCCAAGTGATAAGTTTTAATAATATGACTTGTTGAAGAAGGGAAGCCTTCAGAGAACCTGTCTTGCAGGTTAGTCACATTCTGTAGTGGCTGATAATAAAGAAAGCACTGGGAGTCAATGTTATTACATACAAAAGATAAAAATTGCAATACAAGTGTCACTAAAATTAGTGAAGTTCTCATGATGTTGATTTTGTTTGTAATTTTCTTCATTCATATAAGAAGACTATTTACTATATTACTATATTGGCTAAAGAGGGATTGACCTTGGATCTCACAGTTTATTTTGGGAGTAGCACAGGTCAAAAGGGATAGAAACCATTTTGCTCATAAGCATTTTCTGTGGAGATGCCCAGATAGCGAGGACCTTATTTTAATATGATGACTGTCTATTGCCAAGTTTTATCTTAAAAACTCCTAATAGATATTTTTTAATAAGTTGTCCCTAATATGAAGTAACATCATACTTCACCTTTTGTAGGGCTTATTGAGTGACCTGTTTGACCAGAGCCTTGTTAGTTCATTGCATATAGTTGGATTTGTCACTGAGCTCAACACTGGTGCTCTCTGCTCACGCTTTTTCCTCTCCTTTTCTTGTCTTTACAAACAAAAGAAGTGTGAATTCTGGAGGTAAAGGAATAATCTTTTCCTAGTACCAGCATTGCCTTTGTTTAACCCTTGAGTGAGTACACGATTCCCACCTCAGTGTGCACTCAGGTCCTGCTCGGCTCCTTGGCTGTTGAGTGGGCTTTTGGCCTCTTTCTGCATCAGAACAGGTTGTTGAGGCTGTGTATTTGACTGAGCTCCCTGATGTGATGTTAATGATTCCTGATAAGTACAATAGTTGTTGGGCATAAATGTGCTGTGTGTTATATTCCAGTACAAGTAAGGGTTGAGTCGACACATTCGCTCTGTTGATGGGCAGAGCTTTTGCCCTCCGGAGCCTCTGCCAGGCTGCTCACTAAGGCTTTACTATTGGCTGCTGTCCAGCTTCTGGCAACTTCTCCTTCTTCTGCTACTTAATTATTTCAGACCTAAAAGGTAATTTAACTATATTTGAGAGTAGCATAAAAAATTTTAAATGCAGAGGCTGAATGTTGGAATGCTTATTTTTCCACAGCTCTCACTTTCCTATAACCCAGATAACTGGCCTAAAGATTTAAAGGTTCTCTAAAATTGTGTGCAGTGCAGTAGCTTTTTAAAGAAGTACCAAGAGAGTGACTTCTGGTATCATTGATTTGTTTGTGGGGATGTTTTTGTTCATTGAAAAATTTTCAATCTCAAAAATGTGGACTACACTAGAATAATGCAGACTGGGCTGGGAAAGAGTAATTTTAGTGTTCATGAATATTAATGATGAGGACAGTATGCTTGGTAAAATGAATTGATAGTCTGCAAAATCAGTCAGTTGGCCAGATCAGGTGTTGACTGTCTTAATATGGATATTTAAACTTCAATAATTATTGCTTTGTCTTTGCTTTCTCTGTTTTTTATTTGGTACTTCAGCATCCTTAGTAAAATCCAGGATCTTTGTGTTGAAAACCCTCACAACTTTCCCCACTGGTGACATTTGCAGCTAATCGATAATCACTTTATCTGTCAGTGTCTCTCCTATAATACTGAGAGTGCCTGGCAAGCAAGTGCATGTTAGGAACTGTAACTGCATTCTGTTCAGTGTCATGAGAGATGTGTGATTGTCACATGAAAAATTTAGATGTTTATGTCAGTTTCTTAAGCAAAACACTCCAAACTCAGGGAGGGGGACACTGTGGTAGTTTTATCTTTTACCTTTATAGCTAATAAAAGTATTTGGTGGTCTGTATTCACATACATTTCTCACCCTCCCCCCCCAAAGATATTTTGTTACTGCATCGCGCTAAAACCATGACTATGTTTGCATTAGGAATCTCTAAATTTCTCACTGTTTCCCATCAAACATTTGCTTATTTTCAAGCTACTGATTAAAAGCTCTTTGCAATTAAATTTTCTGCAACTGATGTCAAAAGATTTTTTTCCCTCTAAACAATAATAATAGACTCTGATAGCTGCTTGAGTTTCTCGAGTGTTGCTATGCTAATGAACCTGGAAATGTGTTGCATTTTGCTGATTATTTTCCTGCTTGATGTTGGGCGTGTTGATTTTGCATTCTCCTTGCTCCAGTGCTAGGAAGAAAACTCTTACGTTTAATCTTTTTTAAAATATCATTTTGGTATGCTTTTCTAAGAGGTCATGTTTTCCTACTGCAGTAGCTTTAGTTCTTTTGTGGGTTATTTAAAAATGAAAAATAAGAGCTCTTCAGACTTCTATCTTAGCCTCTATTGGAAAAGTTTCCTCTTCCCCTCCCACTTGGGTGTCAGGCTTTCATGACCATGGACAGGGATTTTCAATGACCTCGGGCCAGCCCAGCCCTGGGCACACTTGTCAGAAGGCACTTCTGCTTTTCTTGGCCATGGTGATACTGACCATAAATACCCCTGTAGCTCCAACAGTAATGTGGTTATCCTCTCCAAAAGGATTCCTGAATATGGTTCTGAGTGATCATTCATTTCCAAAACCACCCTGGACCATTTCTTTCAGTGTTAGACCACCCTTAAAAGACAAAAACTTTCATGAAAAAAAGATGGAATGCCTTATTTTTTTGTAGAGCACATTCTGCTTTATTGGGCATATGCTTTGTTTTGCTTTGGTTTTGCAATAGTTGGTATTTTGCAGGTCTTACGGTATTTTGATAGGTAAGTTTGTGTTTGCTTTCAGGTGGTACATGAACAGGTCTATCCTAAATATGGCAAAGACAACTTTTTCTGTGAGAAACCAGGCAGTCCTTCGCTTATTCTCTTGGATGTGTACTCCCAGTGCCTTAAAAAATATCCCTGGGTTTCTTAAAGCAGATTAAAAATAATCAGAATGTTGGAAAAAAATGAAATCTCCTAGGCAGGAGTGATGACAGTGCCAAGCAGATCTGTTTCAGTTTGCTCTTCCTCTGAAAAACTTGAGTTGTACCAGATGTTAACTGGGTATAATGTGGACTTGAAAAAGGATTATGGAAGGGATAAGTGTTGATAGTTTACTGCCGATTTTCACATCATACTATCTGTTCATTGCTGTAATAAACGTTGTGTAGAGACTATTGTTACTGCAGAGGCTACAGTCACTACTGGTGGTGTTCAGGTAGTGTTAAAAGCAAACAAACCCCAAAACCTTGATGTGCTAGAGGTCTGGCCAGCATGCTGTGCTGTCTGACAGTGCTTGGTGCTAGGGAATGGAGAGGGAGAACTACGGTATATGCGTAGAATAATCTTCGTTTGGTGTGCCTCTCCAGGTTTTACCAATGCAGGGTTGTTGTGCCTCAGATTTTGGTTGTTACCTACTGTTGAACTTCTCTCTTACGCATTTATCATCATTCTTTCCTCTCCTCCATGCATTTGAACTTTTACAATAGGTTGAACTAAATGCATAAAGAAATCATTCCTCATATCTGAGAGTCAGTTAGGATTTTGTAAGCATCACTCATCTGCTAGCAGCAGTTCTGTGACCAATTTAGCTGTGTCTGGGAGAGGAGAGGAACAGCTCAGCCTGTGGCTGGAGAGCACCCAAGTCAGAGCTTCACTTGGGTTGTGGAGAGGGGGATCTTCACCAGGGAGGGGCACCTGAGACTGCTGCCCCCCAAATGGTGCTGAGGAGCTGCAGAGCAGTGCTGTGGTGTGCTCGCTGACTGGAAGTGCCTGAGAGAAGGCTCAGCACAGAACAGCTGTGACAAATGGGTTTGGCATAGAAGCGTAGACAGGAGAGTAAGTGGCATGGATGAGATATCTGGATGGGTTTTGAGGGTGTAGCAAGGTTAAGTGCAGGACCTTTAGCATTACTCAGACACGGATCTTTCAACAAACTTAATTTTTGCCTCCCTGTGTAAAAGTAAGGTAATTCAAGTGGTACGGAATATCTTCATTATATTAGGACTGTAGAATACAGTGTAGCCTTAATTGTCCCTTGGTAACTTTTTTTTGTGTTAGTCTGTTAGTCTAACACACATGAGAAAATCAGTGCAATATATCCTTGGTGGTTTTAACTGGGAGAAATTTGATTTAAGTTTGGGTTTTTTTTTTTTGTTTTTGAGCATCGCATGTCTGTTTAACTGTCCATGGTTCAGTGTTGATGAGTCAAATCTAAATTTCCTTCCTTTGCTTTACTTTTCCTGAGCTCTCCTGAGAATGTTGCGTAACTGTGTGTTCCATGATGCTTGTGTGTCTTCACAAGGCTTCAGTGGTGAGAAAGATGGGGGTGTGTTGTCTAGTAATATGTCACTCAGCCTCCTAAAGGTCTGATTTCAATAGTGATGGGCTATTAGAGCAAACTTTGGCAATCTCTGAGTGCTTATTTTCTAATTGCCCAGCTGGCTCACGGTCATTCAGGTGTAATCAAGCAGTATGGTTAAAGCTGTGCTTCTCTCTTTCTTCATACTCTTCAGTATGAATTATACTGTGGCAAAATGATGCATGCCTTATTCTCCAGAAAGTCAGCGTTTTGGAGGAGGTGAGTTAGTGTGACAGCAGCTTCCAAGAAGCATAAGGTATATTTCCCTTTATCTTTTTGATTGGAAATATGATTTATAGCAAGAACAGGAAGATTTCACACACACACTTCATTATGGTGAAGACTGCTTGTGGAGATTCACATTTTCCTGATTATACGTGTCAGCTTCCCTTCTGGCATTTACCTTCACAAAATAGGTCTTTAAAACATTAAACTTTAAAATCATTAAAAAGTATACTCAGGACTGTAAAAATGAGTTTTCATTAATTAA
>VXBX01000807.1:807325-828255 GCA_013400415.1 Scytalopus superciliaris | reverse complement strand
TTTTAATAAATAAAAAAAAAAAAAAAAAAAAAAAAAAAGGGTTATCCAGAAGTGTCAGCTGTCTGGCTTGTCACTTCCACTTTAATTCTCTGCACGCGGAATTATATCTGTCAACATATGGCCCAGTAACTAGATCTTGGAAGGTCCTTCTACCATTCTTCCAGTGTCTTGAGTTACATGTAGAATTCAGTGCTGATAGTTAGCTTTGTCATCTCAGGCACTTCTCTGCTACAGACTTTGGATAACTGCAGTTTGCTAGATCTTTGAAAGCTTCGTAAATAAAGAATTAAAAAAATAATCTGCCGCTCTAGTGCTGGTGAAGTATAAAGCAGGGCATTAACATACTGAAATTATTAGTGCAACTATAATGTCCTTGAGCTCCTTCAGAACTCTTGGCTCAATGTCATCCACTCTTGGTGGTTTGCTAATTTTTCACTTGTCCATTTTCTCTGCACTGTTTTTTTTCTAGCAGCGCTTTGCTTTGAAACAGATCCTCTAATCCATCTTCCATAAAGAAGCCTTTCACTGGGAGAATATCTTTAAGCTCCTTCACAGTGAACATGAACGTTCAAAAATTAAAACTGGTGTTTCTGCTGTGACCTTAGCTTCTTTAAGCGTTTTGTAATGCCTTGATTTACTTCGACTTACTTTAGCTTTACAGAACCTGACAGGCTACTTACTGCTCCTTGCTCCTCATGTACCTTGAGAAAGGATTTAGTTGTAGGTTTTATACTTTTGCTTTTTCCTTAAATTATTTGTGGGACTGTCTCGTAATTTTTTTTCCTGGTCTGTTTTTAGCTTGCTATTGTTTGAGCCCCATTTGGACAACTTCTACAAGATTCTTCTAATATTTTCTCTAATATGTTATTTAGCCATCTCCTTCCCTTGCCTGTCATGTCATTGTTCATCCCCACTTAAGTCTTTGTCATTTTTGAATTTGCTCTAAGCCTTACATACAATGTCTTACATCTCGTTGTGCCTACAGACACTTAATTTTTGATGATTCTCTTTGTTTTCTCTTATTTATCGAATTCCTTTCTTTAAATTCTTTGGTGTTTGTTCCTCCTGCAGATATTTAGGTCACTACTAAACTTTGGGGGGCTTTACACTAATATTTTTAAGCAAATTCTGCACAGTGCTTAGGATCAAGAGATGTCTTTTCTTTTGTTGGTAGCATGACAACTCATGCTATGACCCAGTCATTCTCAATGTTCAGTATTTTGTCGTGGCTTCTTGTGACATTTAGTGGATAACAGAAACCTCCCACTGTTTTTTGTCTCTGCCTTTGTAACACTTCTGACTGCTTTTAGCTTGGTCACTCAGTGCCTGCAGGTTTCAATGTGATGGCTCAGGCACTTCTCATTACCACTGCCTTGAATGTAAAGAAGGTAAATGTACTCCCTTAATAATACTGGATTAACTTGTCTTTTTATGAATTAAAAAAAAATTAAAATCTGCAGATAGAATTTCATTTTAAGCTTTCTTACTGTTTTTTTAATTCATATGCATGCCAAGAACCAGTGGACCTCTTTTCTTGGTGGATCTTTTCTTGATGAAAAAGACTAATTTTAATTATAAAAAGCTTTATTTTTTCCCACTTTTTGGAAGGTGTCTCAGTAAAAATAGGGAACTTGTTCCACATCAGCACTTTTGTTCCCATCATTTTAGATGTGAGGTGCTTGACTTGCGTATGAGGGGTTTTTTTCTTAAATGCCTACTCTGGAAACATAGCATAGGGCATGTAAGTGAAGTTGTGTGGTTTCTTATTTGTATTTGCTCTGGCAGTGATTGGAAGATCCTCCGCTCTGCCTTTGAAAAACTTCAGCTGAAGCCAATGGCTTTGCAATAATCCCCTTGTCTCTAAACGGAGCAGTCAGTAGTTCTGTGCATGTGTAAGACTGAAGGATGCTCCTTTGTACTGAAGAAGGCTCCAGTCAGAGTTTATGCTTTGGTAGCAGGGCAAAAATATCTTCTGATCTCTGTCAGTACAACACACAAGATGTGGGCGGCCCTAAGTTAAACAGACTGGGCTTTATCTCTGTCTTCAGAGTAGTGTTAGAGATACTAATACCTGACAGCAGTAGGTGGGAAACTAGAGGGCAGAAAGAGGTTAGCAAAAACATGTGAAAGGTGAAATAGAGGCACGAGGTAAATGTTACCTGAAATCCCAGAGCTCAACCAGTGCTCAACAAGAGGGACAGTAAAGAATAAAATAATTGACTGACTGTATTTCCCCTTTCCCATTTTTTTTTTAAAAATCAAATGTCTTTTCTTCAAGTTGGTGTGATCTAAGGCTCTCTGTTGGCACTGACTTGAATGTGTATGTTGTTTTAACTTTACTTTTGGTTTACTGTCTTCAAATAATGCTGTATGAGGACATTTGGGGCTTGTAAAAGGCACTTCATTGCTACCTGGTGTGGTCTCTCTAATACCTGTGTAGAAGAGATTTTGGGGTTTTCTGTGGGAGTTATAACCTGGGGCAGGAGAAAAGCTGCTGCAATGGAATAGCTGAGTGCTGTTTGGAGGCTTGCTGTGGAATACTTCTCATTAATACTGCATATTTTACTAAGCAGTATTGTATTCAGCTTTCAAAAGGCTAAAAATCTTCTAATTGTTTCAATTCACAATAGAAGTTTAAAAGCTAATTGCAAACAATCAAATACTGAAGGAAAAATGTAATTCTATGAATTTTCTGTATTCTTGTATCAATTCTTTCACCTCGGAGTTGCTACTGAAAGAGCTGCTGTGCAAAAGTAGCTGTTGCAAACTTTACATCTGTAGGACTCGTATTACAAAAGAAAAGGAGTTTTCTATCCCTGCAGTCCAAAAATCATTGAGGTTTCAAAAGCTGTTACCTACCCTCAGGTAGAGGGGAAGGTTTTGTTTGATTTTTGTAATGGTCTTTTAGCATTAAACTCAGCTGTAGTCACCAATACATTATTAATTTTTTCCAGGTTTCGCTAAATGGTACACAGTTTACAGACAGTACTGTTGGATCAGAGTTCACAGGTGTTTCTCAGGTAAGTGCAGGCAATTTTTGTGGGTGTATGTGACAGTAGAATTATTTAGTAATGGGAGAAGATACTGAATGGTATTAAATGTAGTAGAGCAAACTCTTCAAAAAGAATTCTCTTTGAAACTGGGACTTAGCCAACTGGAGTCAGGTGATGATTTCACTAGTCAAGCTTTAAAAAGCAGTGAAAGGGGGTTTTTTAAAGTAAAATTTTATTGTTACAATATGCTTGAAATTGAACATGGATATTAAAAAAAAAATCTGTGCAGTTTTATGGTAATAAAGTTATTCTTAGAAATAAATCTAAATACATAGCAGAGATGCAGTTATTTCTGTTCCAACTTGTCCTACTTCCAGCTTTCATTTATGAATGTTACATCTGAACATGTTTCAGAGACAAAGTGAGCTTGGGTGTTTTCCTGTAGAGGTGCATCCCACATGTTCTGAAGCCTGACTAGTGGAAAAATATCTTACTTTGCTCTGATTGCACTGAAGACACATACAAATGTGTATGTGACCTAATTCCAAGCTCATCTAATCCAGGAAGAGTTTACTGCTCCTGTTCCTGGTGGAATGGTCACATGAACGCTCACTGCATTCATCATCTTTTAAATAAATAAGAACCTGCAATTCATAGCTCCATTTTAGTATGACAGAGCTATAGCAGGTGTCTGAGATGGTTATGGTCTAGATTCTCTCCAAGTTCCAACTGTCGATTTTGTTAGACATAAACTGCCTATATAAAGTTCCATTCATGATGTGTGTTGTGCTCTAGGAACCAAGTGCTTTCATTTAAACTTCATAGCTGTCCTGAATGTGGGCCCAGTGGAGAAATTATTGGGGTTTTACTGAGTCTCTGAGTTGGCCAGAATGAAGGTTGTTCCTTCTATGTTTGCCATGGCTTTTGCAATGATTGTGGTGCAGTTTAAGCAAATTACATACCATCATCTTAACTTCTGTAAGTCCTTGCAATATGTCTAGGGTGCATTTTCCATGACCTTTACCTTTGCAAGAGTGTCAAGCTGTCTTAACTTCTAAACTTTTACATTTTGTCTTCTGCTTTTCCTACTTGCTGGAAGTTGTCCTCAGATGATGTTCATAAGGATTTGCTTGCAATAGCTGTGAAGATGTCATCATCATTCCAATAGGGACTTAATGTGGCTTGCAGAGATTTTAAGAAGGAAATTTTCAGGGCTTTCATTAGCAGCCATGGCCCCCCCTGCATGCAGGGTTTTTAGGCATCACTAAGATCTGCAGTTGAGTGCAGGTCAGCCAGGGGAGCGTTTAACTTGAGAAATCTGTTTGTGTTTGTAGAGCCAATACAGGAGTTGGTCAGTCCCGGCCTCTCAGGAGCCTTCCCAAATAAGAAAGTTTCCTGCAAACCTGCACTCGACTCCTGGAGAGACTGTGCTCTTTCTCCTGCCTTAGTGTTTTAGGAGTGAGTTCTAGAAGTGGCATGGATGAGTAACAGGATTAGCTGTTTTCACTAAATCTGTTACGTTTCTAACAAACTACTGAAAGATAGGAAGATACTGTGAAGATGAATTCAGTGTGGTTTTTGCGTTGGTATTTTTTTAATGTCTAGAATTCTTAGTTCTTCTTTCCATGTTGCTGAGTCTGTCAGTTTTACAAATGTGAGGAACACAAAAATCAGAGTTTGTAATGCTCTGCTGTTTTTCATTAGATGTCAGCAATATGGAATTGATTTGTAGTGGCTGTGAAGAAGAGAGTTAGTGAATTCTGTTTTAGCTTGAACTAGTCTTTTGCCCTAAAGAACTGTTACCTGTGCTTGTGCAGTTCAGCAATATTTTTGTTAGTATTGAGGTTGGAGCTGTATGGAGAAGGATGCTGGAATTACTTATTTAAATTTTACTTTTACTTTGAGAAAGAATTTAACTGTGTTGAGGGTTCCATAGAAGATGTTGCTAATTAAGGCAGAGCTAGTAGCTGTAGTATAACAAGTCAAATCAGTGATTCTGCCGTTACGCAGTGTTTTGTTCCATTCATCTTAACTTCACTTATGTCTCATAAGGTTGAGTTCTCTTTGTCTTGTGCTTCCCAACTTGTTTTTCACTATCAGTCTTGGTGAATAGTCAGCATTTCATGGCTGAACCCATAGTTGCATACGCAGTAGCATCTTGGAAGAGAATTTAGGTTTTGAAATGCCTCTGTCCTCCTGTTACCAAGTCTACTTGATTCACTAGCTGATAGTGGATTTTAAGACCCTACTGATTGGTCTTCTTGAAACTGATTTAAACTTTTTTTTGTAATAAGCTTAGCTAAAAATGTCTTTGTTGCAATAGTATAAAAAAAGAGGTTATGCAGTACTTCAAAGAGCAGTTATCTTTTTTTTTTATCTGTAAGGATGACAACAGTAAAAGGAATTGTGCTATCCCTTTTTAATTTCACTTACTAGATTATTGCATCTAGGCTGAATTGTTTCAGAGGAAAAGGCTATGGGCCGTGGTCCCTGAAAACATTTCTTCCTAAGTGTGAATGTATTTATAGTTTGACTTGTTTGCCCCAGGGATATTGAGACTGATGGGTTCGATTGTGGAACACTCGAAATATTCACCATTTAATAATGACTAGTAAAATACATGCGTTGTTTTTGGGGGGTTTTTTTGTTTGTTTGAAATCCCAGAATAATTTTTTGAGGTATGTGTTCTGTGAATAACCAATTATCTATCAACATATTTGTTTGTAGACACCATTTACCTTTGGCTTGGGCCAAAGGGCACCATACACAACTGGCGAGCATTGTCTTCTTTGTAGAAGTGAACGAAAAGATACTTCGCTTTCAGAGAGCGGGATAAAAAATTCTAGCAAAACAGCACTTTCCACATCTCCAAAAGCAAACAATATGCTGCATCTTCCACTGTGGGTGTGTCCAGACTGTCGGAGAACAGTGGAAAAGGAGGAGAGGCACGCTACAATAGAGCAATCTCTTGTGGTAAGTTCAAGTACTTCATTTCAGAAGTCTGCATTGTTACGGGCTGAATGGCACTTTGTGCTTTGGAACCACTGAAACTGGAAATGCTTAGAAAGCATTTTAGTAGATTTTGAATTTTGCTATGAGCTAAACTGAACAGGCTAGTTGTTTCAGAAACGCAGAGTTCTGAATCTGAATTTTGGATTTTTGAGAAGAGCAAGGTTTAGATCCGTTTCTTTCTGCCTTTTAATTCACTGGATCTCAAACTTTGTTCGTAATCTCTTTACTTAAATTCAGCTTCTTCTACTCTTACAAATGTGACCTTACTTTTTCTATACCGTGTGCTCATGTTGTATTTTCCCCTCTTTGTGAGGTACAGTATCTTGAGTTTTCCTTGTTCTTTCAGTGGTGTTCTTGAGTCACTGCACTTGCACTGATAGTTCCCTGCATTTCTGAGTTTTGCCATCTTTTCTTTCCTGTATTTTTTTAATAAAGAAGCACAGCTTTGCCTAGTATGCATCTAACAATTTCCTATTCTTGATAGCGATGCAAACACTGATTTAAAACATGGTGCTAATATTTCGAGTTGTGAAGCCTCATGTAAGAGCCATGCTCAGCGTAGCAGAAAGATACTAGAAGTTCATTGACAGGTCCAGCAAAACCTCATTAGAAGTAAACTATGCTGCACTGCAGAACCAAATCTTCTGGCTGATCTGGGAAGCCACACACACTTGGGGTAATTGGAAGTATTATAGAATCCACCTGACATCTCCTTGCAGAGAACTAACAGGCTGTGCACACGCCCAAAGGCACATACAGATTTTTATTTCAATAAATCAGTGTGAAGAAAGGTTGCATGGTGTGTGGTGTTAAGCTCATGTCAAAAGCACAGTTAACGTAGTTTTCTGTGAGGAAAATGTAAGAGTGTATCACTTGTATACAACTCGTGTTTACAGATATTCTTGTTACTAACAAGGGTAGTAAAATTACTCAAAACAGACTGTATCTCAGGGCATTATCCTGGTAGTGTAATGGTAAACACATCCTGGAGACCTCAAAGCACAGCAAGACAGAGGTACATTATTGTTCAGTTTAGGCAAAATATTTGACATACTAAAGCTCTGTTTAGTGAATTAGTAAAGAAAATAAGTGTTCTACAAGTGTAGATAAGGCAGGATTGCTTCCTAAACATTTTGTTAGGTTGTAGATACTTCAAATGAATTAAAAGTTCACAGTGTTTTTTTAGTCTAGTGACTCTTTTCTTTTTTCAGGTGGAATTTTTTAAAGCAAATACCAAAAGTTTTCTAAGTTTGGAAGCTTGACTTAAAAAAGAGCTAAGTGCATTTTGTGACTAGTCAAATTAGAGAAGCCAGCTGGAAAAAATGCCAAAATTGCCTAAAAAATTTTTTTTTACCAGTCACTGCAAGGCAGAGTACAAGTTTGCTATAGATGTTTCTGTGTTCAGGTTGCTGTTGCTCTCATTGCCTTGCTTGGTAGCAAATGCATGCAGGTTTGTTTTTGCTTGTCTGCATCCTGATCCAGGATTTGGTGCACAAAAAACACCCTTCAGTCATGCTCCTGCTGTGGGAGAGGTTTCTTGTCTGGTGCCACAGAAAGCTGGTGGCAGCCCTGGGAGGGTGCAAGAGGGAAACATGGCATGTGCTGGGGCTGGAACACAGAGAAGGGAGAGAAACTGGAGACAAAAATACCAGCAGTCTTCTGTCATCTGGTACTGAGCAGTGCTGTACACAGATCGCATCCATCCCAGTGCCAGCAGCTCTCTGACACCCATTACCAAGGAGTACTATGTCTGGCTGTTACAAACGAGGACATTTAATGATTTTTGCTAGAAGGGATTGTTAAACTCTAACAGCCAAACATACTGTTAAATGGAGACTGCAGGGATATTCCTAGTTTATGATTAAGCATGGATGATGCAAGCCTTCCTTTAGCTTAGTTCACTGTTTATGCTGAAGTACATTAAGGTGATAATTATAACCAACATACTTTGGTTGGTAGAAATGAGACTCTGTTTGTATCATTTGTTTTCTCAGTCCATCTCTTGTATTTATTAGGCTTTTTGTAGATAAATTCTTTGTGCCTATTTGAGTGTCCTCCCAAAATATATGCAGCAGTAAGAATTACCACTTTAATATTTGCCTACCATTTCAGACCTCACAAACATTTCAGACCTCACAAACTGAAGGCTGCCTATTTGATTGTCTTTTCTTTCAGAGCCAAGATTTCCTTTTGCACATGCCCCTTGGAAACAGTGGATCACAGCAGGAGTCTGTAGGAGGAGGAGGAAGAATAACTGTTGGTGCACAGACAGTGCCTGCTGCAGATCTCAGCAATTCCTCCTCTTCAGACGTAGAATGCGACTGTGCGGTCTGTACTGAGCGCAGGTAAGGGCTGAATTCAAACTCAGCAGCGTGGTGGTTGTGGTCAGGCTGTCAGCAGTGTTGTGGCTGGCTTGTAGGTGTGTGCTTAAACTCCATTAAATGGGTTGTGTGACTGTAACAGTAAGTTACGGCTGGCAGTATTTATCCAGTTTCATATTTTAAGCATTTTCAGGTGTACTTCTCCCCCTCCACCCCAGAACAGTAGGAATCAATACACCTGTGTGATGTTTACAAATAGAGGGTAATTATTTTGGGCTTTATTTGCAGAGAAAACTCAGCAGAGCCTGAACGTGAACCTCAGCAGCTTCAGAATTACTGGTCAGAAGTCAGATACATGGTTCGGTGTATATATCGCCAGGCTGGGACCCCTTTGGCAGATGACCAAGACCAGTCGTTGGTACCAGATAAAGAAGGAATGAAAGAGCTGGTGGATAGGTATATCACTTTGAAGAATATTACTTCTATTTTGTGCAGGATTTTTCAATGCTAGTTTGAATGCATGGGACGCTATTAAATTCATATGCTGTATGCAATAGGAATATAAATGTATAATTGTGGAAGGGTCCCAGAATTGTATTCTTCAAGAGACCTTGAGATGGTGATTATTCATAAGACACTGTTAAGTCTGAATTGCCCCATGTGAAAAATCTTACCTTGTCAAACTAACCTGAGTTATAATAGTGCTTGCACCTTACTGTAGTTTTAACAGCTGGAAGAGACTTTATAAAATTGAAAAAGGAAATATTCATTAATCACTGGATAATGTGGATTCCAAGAAATTTCTTTCTCATTTTAGAAGTCAAAATTGTAGCTTTTCTAGTTACAATTGAAGATAGGCTCAAGGAGATCCTCAGCGATGGGGGTTTTGCTTTTGATAAAAGTGTGGCAGTTCTAAAAGGCTCCAGTAGGATTGTCTCAGTTTCTGTCTTAACTCAATGTGTGGTCAAGGAATAGTTGTTCTTGGTTCCGTATGTAGTAATATACTAAGGTCTGACCAGCTGTAGTTCTTACGTGGAATTTCCAGTTGAAGCTAAATTCTGGTAAAGAAAAGAAACTTTTGAAAGGTTATAGTTACCTAACACTGCTCTTTATATGACTATACACCTGAACCAGCCTTAATAAATAATTAAATAATCTTCTTGCACTTTGGTACATAAAAACTACTAGTAGTTTTGAACATGAGTGCTGTACAAGCAGGGTAATATAGCGTGCCTCCCTATGAGTCACACTTTGTTTATTTAAGTGATCAAAACATGCAGCATAGGCTTTGAAATTGAAGGTTTTTAAATATTGCATAGTGTGTAAGTAATTAAAACTGAATCACAGCTAAAATGGTTGTTGATTTTATTCATTTTCTCTTTAGTGGAAAAATTTTGCAAATTGGAATGTATACTGTGTACCTTTCTTATGTACTCAGAAGCTTTGATTGCTCTAGAACAGTTCTTCATTTTCGAGAGAGATTATTAAAATACAAAGGCAGAAGCAGGATCTCAGAGGAAGAATCCTTAAAAGTCAGTAGGGTTATTATTCATCCAAGTTTCTTATGGTCTCTGAAGTACAAAATAAAACTGGAATGCAGTTTGAGCAGACACCAGTGTGTCCAGTCTGTGGTGCTAATGTCATGCACAACTTTTTAACAAAGCTAGTCAGTGTAGGTATTGGAAGTTTAAAAAACAAACCCAAGAAAACCCATTTAGGTAGCACACTGAAGACCATGCTGTGACCAAGTAACTCTGTGTTTCATAGGAAGAAATTCTTAATTCCATGCTTGGCCCTGTTAGACACAGCTGCCAGGAAATGGAGTGTCTGGTCTTCTTAGTTGGAATAAGTAGTGGTGCCAAGTAGTGTCCCCACTCTATGTTGGAGTACTGGATGGCAGTATGATAGGACTGTTTTGTGAGTCGTGAGGGAAGAGCTTGAACTAGATAGCTGCAGACTTCTGTTCATCTTCCTCTTTAGAAAGGGATTAGATAAGTACTTCTTCCCCACCTCCCTGTGCTGTAAAAAAAAACGAGGTGAGTGCTTAAACTTCATGCACAGGACTTTAGAGTGAAATTGAATTATTTAAAGTGCTTCAAAGCAACCATCATGTTTAATTCACCTCTGTAGGCACAAATCTGTCGCATGTAAGAACATGGAAAAGTTGTGAAGAAGCTTGTCTGAAGAGTCTGTGTGCCTGTAGGGTTATGTGCAAATGGAGTTAAGATTTTGAGCTCACAAGTTGAAGTCCTAAACCAGCTTGTTGCTCAGGTGTGCAGGCATCCTAGTCCTAGAGCAACACTGGGGCTCAGTTCCAGTGTAGATGTGGGGGGCTAGATTGTGTTCTCTGAGATTTAAGGTGATTAACCCCTAGCCCTTGAGATCATTTTTGCTGACTATAATGGTAGCTGGTAAATGTTTCTAGGAAAGTGAAAACTGTTGATTACATGCTCTTTTGTGTGGTGTTTTTGTTTGGGGTTTTTTGGTCACAAATATTCTAAAAATGCAGGCTCTGTGAAAGAGATCCGTACCAGCTTTACCAACGATTGGAACAGCAAGCTAGAGAATACGTGCTTGAAATGAAGGTTCGCCTGCTCAGACACTTGTCACTGGGATCTAAAGTTGCACCAACGTTAGTGACAGAAGGGCCACCACAGGCACAGCAGTTCATCTCACTCCTACTTGAAGAATACAGTGCACTCTGTCAGGCAGCGTGTACAATCAGCGCCTTCCTCGTTACTCTGGTAAGACTGAAGAAACAACCTGTGTGCTTCTGCTTGCTACAGGTTATGCTTGCAGAGTTGGTCCGGGCTCTTTCAGGAGTCTTCTGTGGTTATAAAATGTAAGGTTCTTTTTGTGTGCATCCTTGGAGACAGGGAGAGTCTGAAAATATAAGTTTAAATATTCAGAAGTGTAGAGTGGGTACCTCTTACAGTGACTTGATGAAGTTATTTTTTATTTGTAAAGAAGGAGGTGAGTTGCAGTTTATGGCACTTAGTATGAATCAAATATTTAAGCAGATTTACAAAATATTAGATAATGCCTTTGAAAATGTGGGAAACATTTCTCTGTTAATTTTTAGTGATCTCTTGACATCCACATTTAAGCAACACAGATTTTCATGTGTAGCACTAACTCAAATTGTTTCAGTTTTTGTTTTCACTTATAATCAAGGATGGCTATTGAATATGTTCGCTTGCCTTGAAATTAATCTGCTATGTAATTTATTATTTCTAAAGTTCTTTCCTAAATGCTTTTTTTTTATCAACTGATTGTGATGTTAGTCTTGGAATTGTATTGTCAGGTATAACACAAGCAATAACCTTAAATATTTCTTCTTAGTAACTGTCCATCACAAGTGAGTAGTACAGTAAATGAATTGTGTAATTCTACGTGTTTAAGGCTTGAGAGAGTTATTAATCCTGTTCTGTTAATAATCCTGTGTTAGTGTCCTTATCCTGTACATTCCTTTTCTTGTGCAAACTTTGTACAAGTAGGAAAAAAAAGGTGGATAAACTGGTGAATTTAGCTTTTGTTGCCAATTAGCTGAAAGTGACTGTCTAAATTTATAAAGAGAGGAAAAAAGAGACAGTAAATAGACTATGATGTCCACAGGTGAGGATATAAAATGGAGGGGAAGCAGTGTCATTACTGAGATAGTGCTGTTAGTAAAATTGAATTGTCAAAGCAGGAAGATGTTTCTATTAAGAAACTTGAGTGTATCTAATGCTTTTGTTGTGCTATCAATGCTGTATATTTGCTGTTGTCTGTATTATCTTCCCCAGCTTTATCACTTAGATACAGATTTGAGGTCACTGCCATCTCCTATTTGTTGGCTGCTTTTAACAGTCATTAAGTTTCTAACAAGGTGCTTGAGAGAAGATTGTGCTTCAGGCTGATTTGCAGATAGTTCACTTGAAAAGTGAATGGTTTGCAGTACAAATGTTAGTTTTCTCAAAGTGGATCTGCCAATAACGAACCCATTAGTGCCAGAAGGACACAGCTGATCAGAAAAAACCATTTGATACTTCTTCCCTGGCAATTACCCTGAAGTAGTAGTCATGAAAACTTGGTAGGTGTGAGAGATTGCCATGAGAACACAGAAGATGTTTGAACCTCCTAATCTACCCCTTTTCTGATAAAGTTCAAAGTAAAATAAAATTCCTCTTTTAAAAAGCAAAGCATAAGAAAATACAAAAGATGTTAGATTTTTCTTGTCCTTTTCCTTCTGCAGCCTGGTAAGTACTGAAAACTTCTTTCTACCAAGCTGTGACATTCAGAAACTGAAATGTGAGAATGTAGGGTACCATCTCTTGTCATACATTTATTAGATTTATTAAATAGTGTTTTTATTAAATGGAGTAGTATGTCCCAGCTTTCAGTACAGGTAGTAGGGTCATTAGCTTCTTCAGTGTGCATGGATGTTTCCTCTCAAGATAGCACTGCACTATGGAAGAAGGAATCTTTTCAGCTGAAATACATAAAAAGGTAGCCAAGATCTCTAAACTTAGTGCAGCCTTCCTTTTAAAGATAAAAGCTCTGCACGTAGTGTACTGTACAAAGGCATATAATGCCTTGAACCTCCACCTGCGAGGAACTAATTTCTCAATGAAATTATGAACAGTTGTCCTTCCTTTCAAAGGAATCAGTCTGACTTCAAGAGCAGGACCTAAAGCCTTGAGCCCCACGAGGGAATGACAGATTATACTGACAGCAGGTTGGACAGACTGTGATCAGTACAGAAGGGCCCTCAAGTACACAGTATAGCAGACTAGAGAGGAAAACTTCTGGTATTGCTTGGTGTACAAGATTTTGTAGATAAGTGTTGATGGTTTTGTTCATAGTGTAATATGGAAATTCCGTAAGAAATCCACCCATCTCAGTGACCCTTGAGAAATTATTAGCAATTTATAGAATTTTTTAATGTTTTGCATACTCACTGAAAAGGTACATGTCTTGTGCAACTCCAAAAAACCACCACCCAACCTTCTTAAATAGTAATAAGACTGAAAACTTAATTATTTTTTTGAATACTGATAGTTTGTCTTTAGCTCTGATGTAAATATGTTTGGCTTTGTTTGGGTTTTTTTAAACCACTATGCTTAACAAAACTTAAAAGTTCCAGAGTATTGTGGTGTTTCTGGGTACTGGAGATTATATTGCATAGGGCCCTCTTGCTGATCTGAGTGTCAGAAGACTTGAATTTAGTTCTGCTGTGTGGGTGAGTCCTGGTATAGAAAACCTGCATACTTCTGGCTATATGTGGGAAAACTTGCTGACTTGAAAGATATACCTGTCTTGAATTCTTGTGTTTTGATGATACTAGTTTCAAGTTTTAGTCCTTGAAGTTACGTATGACTATGTGTTAAGTAACCTCAAATACTAAACCTTATGCTTACTGGAGAAGTAAGCTGTTGGTCTTGTCTATTTAGAAAACTTAATTCTTTAAGCTGTACTTGGGAAAATTGTTTACTTGATTTTATGTCAGTTTTGAATAAAGATTATAGGTTTTCATTGTATATGTTTCTTACTAGGTAAGTTCAAAGAACTGAAAAATAATTAGAGATTGTTTGACAAGAAAACCTAAGAAGTACAGGTTCAGATCATGAAATACATCTTTCAGTGATGAAATGAATATGAGCTTTGAACAATGTAGTCTGATTTTTCTTTTTTTTTTCCCTAATTCATGAAAATTTTAAAAAACAAGGAATGAAGCTATGGTTATTTAAGTCATTAAAAATGCTTAAATTCTGAGCTTCTGGACATTAAAACAGCATAAGATCTGATCTGCTTAATCCTTCCAGCAGGTTGGAAACCAAACTTTTTAAAAAAAAATTCTTGCATTGGACAGAATTCTTTTTTTTTTTTTCCCCTGGCTTATTTCTGGTTGTTTTATCATTATAGGAAAATGAACATTTGAAGAAATTTCAGGTGACGTGGGAATTGCACAACAAGCATCTGTTTGAAAATCTGGTATTTTCTGAGCCACTCTTGCAGAATAGCTTGCCAACGTTGGTGTCACAGCTAAGGTACAGTTTAACTTTTGTTTTGTAATTTAAAGGAAAAATGAAAACCTATGTTTGCAACCACAGTGTTAAAAAAAAAGTCTTCTGCTACAGTAGAATAGCTAAAAATGCTTGGTGGATCTGTGTTGAAAGCAGTGTTGTTGGTTGAACAGGCTGCTGTCATAACTTGCTTGTCAGAAGAATTGCAGCCCTAATCTGCTTAGTTGTAGGTTACCCTGTAAAATCACAGCATCCTATGAAAATGGTGATGGTATGACAATAGTGTCATACTAAACTGTGTTCAATTACCATCAGGCATTGCTGCTGTCTTTACAGCTCTACAGGCAAACTAAAGCCTCATTGCCTTCTGCTTCCCATAGTGCACAAGTAACTTAATTTGGAGTTGTAAGCAATCTTTTCAGTGGAGAAAGCAATATGTTTGTAGGTCTCATGACTTTAAAGCTCCCGAGGCTTTAAATTGTGTATTTTCCTAGTAGGGTTTCTCTGCTGTAATTTGTATACTGGCTAAGTGTTTGGGTCTCCTGGGAAAGAGGTATTAATTAATAGAAATTTTATTCTTTATGCTAAGTCCAAACATTTTGACAGTACAGTTATGGATAGCTCATGGTGACCTCTCAATCTTATTTCTGATGAAAACACATTTATGCTCTATGTGCATGTGTTTTAAAGGTATTTTCTTGAGTAATTGTCCATGGTGAACGAACAGTTTGATAAAGTCTGTCACAAGAGATGTTGCTCACAGTGTATGAAGAAATTTCTCATTAGTTCTGCTTTTGCTAGTAGGTACTAGAAAGGAAAACAAGAGAAGGCAAGAGAGCTTAATTGTTGCTGGGCTCAGCTAGAAGTCTAAGGCCTATCATAAGTTATCCAACTTGTTTACATGAGGCTGGGTTGGCACTAAAGGCTTTCCCTCTCCAGACAGCTAATTTTGTTGCTGTGTTCAACAGCACGTTGCAAGTTGCTGGTTTTTTCAGTGATCTGTGGTTTCTTCAGCCATTTCTGTACTTTCTGACAAGGCTGCTCTGCATCTCTTTGCTCCAGCAATCCTGACTCTATCAAGACTGTTTATATTGCCTTCATGTGAAGAGCTGAGAATGATCTTACTGAAGTTTATGGTCTTTTCTTAACAAAAGCATTGGATTGTTTTCATTTACCTGTTGTGCTACTGCAGTGCAACTCTGGTTCTCTGTTGCCACTGTAGTGACAGCTATATTCAGAGCTGACATATGAAGTCAGAATCTCTTCCTACAAGAATTTCCTTTCCAGTGCATTTGTGTTCACGAAGTAGTTTATATGAAACACCCTTAAACTTAAGGTTTTGCCTGGATTGATTCACGTGAGCGTTTTTAAAAGGAGAGGTTCAGCACAAGCTTCCTACTCCATGATTCCAAGGTTATATAGTGTTATGTCTTGTTTTTCTTTGATAAATGTAGATTATGTCTGTTTTCAGAGACTCACAGGATTTTACTGCTGAGTCCTCTCTGGGTGTTGAAGTTGTTGCCTGGAATACCTAGGAAGAAAACTTCCACGACAGGACAAGGCAGAGAAAAGATCTTTTTACTATGAGTTTAGCTATAGCAATCTATGACGTGCGCGCCGGGATCACAGAATTCTACAAATTTATGATTCTACTTAATTTTCCTATCTAGAAAATACATCCAATATCTAATTAGCCCACCCCCCTGCTATCTATAACCACCTCCCCCAGGAACCCCCCCTTAGAATTGAGTCGGTGGTCCCAAGACCACTCCTTCCTCCCCCCACCCTCATCTTCATCACATTACGTCTTCTACTTGGAGTTCTTCCAGTCCCCTCTAACCCCATCTCTATACTACGACTAAACAATATTGTATTTTGACTATAACATGTTCTAGTAGCTATCTGAACACAGCCTAATATCTCCCCCTTAGCACAGAAACAGGCTTCAAGAATGTGACACAGAGGTTAAAATCCAGCTTAAGTATTTGGTGCAGGGGTTATAAACTGCTTTTAAATGCAGAAGACTATAAAACTATATAAAACTACATTAAAATCTACAACTATATTAAGGCTTATGGCAACAAAGTGAGAGAATTGAGTATCCTTCCCCGAGAAATCTTTCTGGAGGGTAATCTGCCTTCCATCAGAAATTGATGGAGAAATGTTCCACCAGAGCCCTCATATCATCAGAGGAGAAGCAAGGGGTCAGCCTAGTCCTCTGATCAGTTACTCAGTAGAGAATCGTTTGTGTGCAGTAGAGAAGGTGGTACCAGTTTCTTTACAAAAGAAGTGTTGGCCTCATTGCCTTCTCTTCCTGAAGAGGAGAAATGTGAAAAGGGCATTTTGGCATCTCAGCTTCACTTAGATTATGGATGTTTGCCCTTTCTTTCATCCCTTACTTAAATCACTAACATTTTTATATATCCCTGGCCTTTTCAGAATGCGTAGTTGGTGTGCTATGGTTAGTTCTGGGGGTGTTTATCAGATGTCAGACTAGAAAAGATGTTCACATAGGGAGCTTTAAACAGCAGTCTGGTGGTGATGGAAGTTACTAGCTGATAGGAGTTCAGCTGTGTTAGTGTTTCACATGTGAAACTGGTGATCTGCTCAGGGTAAACTACCAAGGCCTTAATGTGTTTTATCTCGTTTGGCTACCCAGTAACATCTGTGGCTGGTTTAGGAGCCATCCTCAGTTGCACTGTGTATAGAGCAGCTGTAAGAGCTGTCTGTAGCTTAGTAAGGGTTGATTAATCTGCAGGGCTTCTGGGTCAGACACAGCACTTCATAAGGCTGTATTTTCATAATCAGTATTGAAGGAAATCCAATCCTTTCAAAGGTGAGTGTCTGGTACATCTGATGAAGGTGTCAATATGAAGAGTTTCTCTCTTAGAGGTTAAATATCTCGCTTGGGTTTAGGTGGTTTTGATTACATGCAACCACTGACATGCCTGCTGCGTTCAGCAGACTGCTTTGTTGGGGTTTGGTAATGAGTAACTGGTACCTGGGCCTTCTCTGTCTGCTCTGCTTTCCCAGTATGGGATGGGACAGTGCTCAGGATATTTGCACAGCTTCAGTTAAATGTTGTTGTCCGAAGAATTATGGGTTCCTAATCAAAATATTTAGGCATACAGTAGGACCTTTGTCAAGAGGTACGGCTTCTAAGATTCAGTTACTTTAAATGGAGTAATTCTTGTTAAGTTTTATGGATGTGTTATACTTCTTATCACCTTTTTTACTGCAGTCCAGGAATATATTGCACCTCTGTTTACAGAATAGAAATATTACCTAGATTGTTGGTTTATACTTGCCAGGGGGCATGAGAGTGTACTTACTAGTACCATGTTAACCTTTACCCAGAATCACATTAAAAAATGAAAGTGTAAATGCTGTTCTACTGCATTGCTAATGTAAATTTTTAAAAATCAAGTTCTTTTGCTTCTAGCTTGAGCATATTTTAAAAAATAATTTGTGCGCAACAAGGATCTGAAAGAACAATGCTACACAGCAGCAGTTTTGAGAACAAATTCCTGATCTCTGTACAGTGTGGGTCAGATTTTCACATAATTGCATAATACCAGAAAGCCAGGCTTCAGAAAAAGTAGTAAATTGTGGTCTAGTAACACAAATTGACAGTGTTTGCACGAATAGTAAGGAAATGTGTTATCCTAGAGTCACTTTATCCCATGAAACTTCTTTTTCTACTCTTCCAGCTGTGGACTGCCCAAGTTTTAGTGTGCAGAATTGCTTTTTCACCTTTCTTAAGTGGTTGTTTTGCAGGCTCTGGGAAAAGCAACAAAATAAAACTAATTTGAATCTCTTGGTCAAGTCACTAACAGCTGTAACTTGGTGCTGAGTGGTCTGTGTGCTCAGCTCTTCATTATCTTAATTGTCAAGTTAAAATTAAGGGCTTAGTTCTTTGCCAGGTGACAAGCAGGACTATGTGGTTCTTAGGCTGGGTTAGCATCCTGTTGCAGTGAAAATCTGCTGTAACCAAGTTTAAATATCTCATTTTGAGATGCTTCAGTTTTGGGGGTTTTGATACTGACTTTGGCCACACAACCTCTGTGCCTAATTAACTACCACCCAGTTTCTCCTTAATTACTGAATAGTAGAAATGTTGTAAAATTTTGGTTTACTTGTGTCAATTGACAAGTCATTACAATTCAATATCTTTTAAAAACATGTAGATTTTTTTTTTATTCTTTTATTATTTCTGAAGTCATTGTATTGGGAGTTTGCATATTTACTCAAGAAGCATTTTGGTGATGCTGTGCAAAGATGTAGTAGTAGAAAGGGAGGTAAGACTGTCTCCTGTGTCTGAGGCTCCTCACAGAGACAGTGATTGCTGAATGGCATAGCCATGTTTTGAATTCAGTGCTGCTCAAGTGGTAGTAGATAACTGCTTATATCTCACTTCCCTCATTCTGCAGCACATTTCCCACCTGGAACTCCCAACTCATCTAATCATCTTTTTAGCACCGGTCATGAGAGTTCTGCTTAACAAGCTTCTGGCTTTATTTTTATTATATAACTTTTCAGTAAATAGTCAATATGTATATTTAGCCCATAAAATTTGGAAGGATAAATATATCAAGCAACAAAATTTGAATAAATATGGCTCAGTAGGTTTGTCATCTGGTTGCTCATGGGAAAGAGGCTCTAGCAATGTGGCACTTCCCACATTCTTGCTATTGTTGGTTACAGAAGATTGGAATAAGGAGATTTGGGATATTTTTTGAAAAACTACTAAAAATAGTACTCAATTTTGGGATACAAGGAGCTATGTGGGCCTAGGTTTGTCAGTAACTGCACTGTAACAACACTTTTTTTGGCTGGCAGAGCTTAGAAGCATGATTCTTCAGTGAAATGTCTCTTCTGTAACAAGTGCTATTTGAACTTTTAGGCTTGGAACAACACACGATTCCTGTAGTGAAGATATGTATAGTACCTTGCTACAAAGGTATCATCAGCTGGAACAGGAAATGGGCCAAGTTGCTGAAGCATGGCTTGAATGCCAGAAAAGAATAGATGATTATGTTGATGAGCAGGTAAGAGTCATGCAAACAGTCTGATTATGCAGGGAGCAACTCCTGCAGGGCTGTGCCTTTGATGAAGAATAATTTCTTTGAGCTTTGAAGCAACAAAATGTAACTTTCTTCATTGATGTCATTCATTCACAATAGAGAAAAGCACTAACATACCAATACTGAGTGCTGATTGTACAATAACATCTTTAAATTGTTGAAGTAGATTGTTGTGTTTAGAGGTAATCTTTGAACATTTCTTAATTACTTTAGGCAGTAAATTAGCCACAGGGAGGAAGAAACTCAATTCATCCCATAAAACCCCCTAAACTTCCAAAATAATAACTAGACTAAAGGAAATTCAGAGGAAGATACTGCTTTTAAAAACTGTTGCGTGATGCGGAATATGATGGTCTGTGTACTGTTGTCAAAAGAGGAACTCCAGTTTGTCTCAATACACAAATATTTGAGACCTCTGAAGTTATCCTTTTATAAAATCTGTGATATGATAGCTGATTCTTCTGAATTTGTGCTACATTTCAGAAAACAATCATGCTATTGTGCAGACTCCTACATTGATTAGAGCTTATTTTTCAGAAAAATAGCTGTTTATTTTGCAAGTGGTTGTTTATATTTTTCAAAGAAGATTTCTTGTGCTTTTTGTCTCATGCTTAAAGAACCCAGTTTTCTTAAAACACCTCAGGATAAGGCTTCAAATTCAGTTCAGTTGAATCTTAAGTGATTTGGAAGAAAAAATGTCTTGAAAGTAACTGAAGATAGAGAATTTTATAGAACTTTTGTTTTGAAATTTTATGAGCACTGGGAATATGGAGATCAAATTTGAGATTCAATAATGCTGTTACTTCTATAGATAACAAACATTTTAGTCTTACTGTACATTGTAAATGTCCTTCAGAAGCTGTTCCGTAAGTGAACTTTTACCATTAATTCCAGTACCTTCAAGATGGAGACAAGACATGACTAATTTTATTTTTAGAGATTGTTCTATATTTGGGGACTGCATCTGTGAGCTATCACTTACAAAGTTTTCTCATGGTCTGGCAGATTTTGTGCACCTAAATATTTGATTGCAGCTCAGTAAAATTTTATCATCTCACATTTTATGCTACAGAAGTCATTTTCCCCATGGTGTCAGAGTGTCATGGCTGCCTTTCTAGTAAGAAAGGAAACCCAGTTCATTTCACGTTATTCATGAATTTTTCTTAAAAATGCCATTTCTGTAGAGTCTCATTCATACCAGGCTTCCGGCTGGTGGTTCTGCACAATGCCAAAATAAAATTCTTAACTGGTTTTTCTGAATTTCTTTGTACCAAGTGGCGATGCAACTACCCCAAGTACTGTCCTATAGAATTTTTTTAATTTGCTCAGTGAAGCCTGTATCCTGATGCAAACAGACACCCTTCTCCCAGTAGGGGCAACTTAATGTGGTGACTTATTTCCTGTTGACCAAAAATACCCGCAAGGGCAGGTGGGTAGAGGAAACAATTTGAAAACTTAAACCATCAAATTTTAAACAAGATACTGGTATTTATATTTGTGTGTATGTGTAAAAAA
>VXBX01000807.1:732362-807286 GCA_013400415.1 Scytalopus superciliaris | reverse complement strand
AAAAAAAAAAAAGGCATTTTCACAGTCATGCCTTAAATCCCATGTTGGTGATAACCTGATCAAAAATACATCATTCAGTGTGACCATCATGCTTAATTTGCAGTGATATTTCTGTCAACAGGGTAGAAATCAGAAAGCCCTGCTGCTACAGAAACTGTGTGTCTTAATGAACGTGCATTCACTGTTTGCTTGCCTCTTGGCTTAACAAAATCATGGGATTTTATTGCCTGTGTTGGAAAGGTTAAAGGGAAAGAAAATTTAAGAGTGGTTCTCATTTATCTATTGTGGAACTACACTCCAAACTGTAGACAGGTCATTAGTGGAGATAACTAATGGACTCTCCTACAGTGTGTTATGTTACTTGTTCTTGGGAAACAAAGTTAATAGCTTTTGCAAATGATACAAATACTAGTTTAAGACAGCTGTGTCACACACAGGCGTGTAACTTAATGCACTGCTGTACCACATATATACACTAATAAAATTTAGAATAAGGATTCTTTCACATCAGTGTCTGTATTCATCACTTATTAAATCCAAGGAAGATCCTTGGAGTATCTGGCATTCGAATTTATCTCCCAACCCCTAAAAGAGTTCTTAGGCATGATGCACGTGGTTTGTATTGCACCTGCTCTGCCAAAATAAATACTCGCTGGGGAAAAGGAAGAGGGGAGAGAAGTGATTTTCTATTATTTATGGAATCAATAACTTAAGATACTTGCAGCTATGAAATATTGGAAAGGCTGCAAAGTCAGAAGTAGGAAATGTTGAGTGTCAGCCCCTGTTCCCGTTAATAGCCAAGTACCAACACTTACCAACACCAACACAAAACTGTGCTGTTTGCTTTGACAGTTTCTTGGCAGGCTTGAGTAGGCAGCTCCCAGTTAATGCACTGGCTGTTTTAAATGTCGTTCTCTGGCATTAAAAGCCTTCTCTAATAATGTACAGTGAATGTAGGTAGCTGTCTTTGATGGTGAGCACTCAGCTAGGTGGCAGGGCACCTAAACCACTGAGTGTGGCTGGGTTTAAATATAGCTCAAGGATTCTCAGAAGCTGATATTGCACCCAGGATAAAATGTCTGATGTTGCTGGCCACAGGCTCTGCAGCATCGTTTTTTTAAACACACATGGATATGATAAACTCATTTTTTGGTGTTAACATAAACTCACTGGAGTAAGGGAAATCAAAATCCACTTGTTAGAATACGATGCTGATCATTTCAGAAATTAATTAGGCAAAATTTTACCACTTAATACTGTTCCAGATCCCCCAGATTAGAATTCCATTTTCCTAAGTTAAATAATGATAATAGCAATAATATACTTAGCTTGGTAGTAAGACTTTAAACTTCTGATCAGTTTCTGGAGGCATGCTTTGGAAAAAAGAAAGATGATTTCTAATGGTATAACCTAATGTCTCTCTACCCTGTTTTTATGAAGCAATTTGTTATACTCTGTAAGATGGTAGATTTTTTGGGATTTAGTTATTAGGTAAATGAAAAAAAGAAGAACTGTAAAAGATAACCTTAGGTAGTCGTTTTGCCTCACTCATGAAGTAGTGCTGTTAAAATGTTGTAAGGTATAGAGGAGGAGCTTTGTTCTTGCATTTTGCTGTGTTAAAATTTATGAAAACTTTTACATTCTGTCAGAGTATCTTTGCTAAATCAGAAAATTATAATTTGTGTGCAGAAAGTTACGGGCTCTGTGTGCATTTATGGTGATTCGATTTGAGAGACAAGTAATTACTGAGTATTTTTCCAGCCTTAAATAAGTCAAGGGGCATGAAAAACTTTGGGGAATAAATGTGCTAAATAGTGTTAGTCTAGGTCACTGTTGATTCTCTTGACTCTTGGGGAGATTAGTTCCACATGTGTACATCAGGGTTTGCACCTGAGCCTGTGTTGAGGCCTTGCCATAAGTCCTGTATCTCTAGGTTTTCATGGATTTTAGTGGATCTGAGATGCTGACTCTTTAATGCCAGTCATGTTTTATTGAAAATGTTATGCACATACTTAATGAAAAGAACTATTAACATAAGGAGTAACAGTGGGAAAGTCTGACTAAAAAAATAGTGTAAATGAATATGAAATCTTATGTTTAAATGACTCAAATTATTAGCAAATAAAATAGACCTCATATTGACTAAAGTGTGTAAGTACTTGCAAAATAGTATAGATAAGCTAGGCTTAATGAAACTTAGATCAATTGACAATAATGTAGGTTTTCTATTGTTAAGTCAACGAGTGTTCCTTAAATTCTGTTTTAGATGGCAATGAAAACAAAACAACGCATGCTAAAGGAAGACTGGGAATTTTTTAAACAGAGGCGTTTTATTGAGGAGCAGGTAGGATTTTTTTTTTTGTTATACCATTCTAAGTTATACTAATGCTACACATGTATTTTTAAGATGAAAACAATGAGTGTAGTATATTGTACTAGTTCTGTGCAATCTAAGTCTGCAGATACGCCAGGCATGAAATTTGATCAGCTAAAATACAGAAAAGTAAGGTCTAAGAAGAGTAAGTAAAGTATGTAATCTCAGTTCCTACAAGATAAAAGATAAACTCCATAGTCTTAGGATTGAATCCCAAGTATTTGAAATTTTTATACTAAAAAAGTGGACTTTCTGTTGCCTTAGAGTGGGATCCAAAACAGCCAATACATTGAGTGTGGAGCTGTCTTGATTTACAGGATAGGGAATATTGTGTTCAGGAGTTTGACAAACTGTGCAGGGGTCTGAGTCACAGTACCAAGTCAGGTGATTCCATCTCCAGGACTTTGAATTTGGCTCCTGTATCTATTTTGTGGGGGGAAAGGCTGAGCAGAACTACAATTCCCTTTTTTAGCTGTAACCGGAGAGGGGCCAATAGAAGTTCCTGCCTTATTATAAAAGTGCTGTTTAGGACTCAGTTGTCTCTTCTCCAGCCTAGAAGTGCTCGAGTGTGCACCATGCTTTCCGTAAGAGTACAGTGGGCTTTGGGTGGAGTCAATGCTGGCTGGAGAATCTCTCCATTCCTGTACCAATATGCAGAAAGAAACCACTAGTCCTGAGCCAGAGAGAGTATGGCAGTACATTTTAATAAACTTAAGCTTAAATCGGCAATGTCTCAAAGCAGTCATCAGTAAGTACTTTTTCCTACAAGGAACATAAGCCTGTGCTAACAATGTTTTTAGAACATCTGGTACACAGGTCTCCTCCAAGGACTTGAGGAAGAATCCTCTTTTTCCTTGATCCTAATTGGCCTTAAGAGAGCTCTAAGACCATGGCTGCTTAGATAAGGATCAGGTCTGGGCATCTATGGAGGTGGGAGCTTAGGCACATCCTTGTTTAACCTAAGGCTGTAGGTATCTAATGAAATTAGGTGCTTTCAGGATTAGGCCTCTGCCAGGTGGAGGTTATTTAGATTGTATTTTTTCCCTAATGCAGTCAGGTCCTGTCTTGGGCAGCTACTTTGTTTCTTGACTCTGTCCCATTGTGGCTACAAAATTAGTCTGAATTCTTTTTTGCAAGCTAAGGGTGAGTTTGCTTTCCCCATTTGTCAGCAGTGTCCTTTTGTGCATACCATGGAACAAGACAAGAACTGCTCAAGTTCAGGATGCGTCAGCAGAAATACCGTGCAAGGTGTATGTACAAATGAGTCAAGGAGATGTCCACTTTGCTCTTTCATAGTAGAAACATACTTTATTTGAAGACTCTTAATGCCGGATGTTTGTTGTTTGTAACTTGGAACTTTTTCCTGTTTCACTTGTGATCAAAATTCATTAAATTAGTCTGCATTATTTTGTTTTTGCACTGTTTTGCCCAAAGAATCCTTTTTGATTATGTGACTTGTCATTATGTGCCATTTAATTTTTAATGGAAAGACTTGCCCTACTAAAACACTGCCTTTACCATTTACTTCAGCTTAATAACAAGAAAGCACTATCTGGGGAGAACAACTTCACAGACACAATGAGACACATGCTGTCATCACGTTTGAGCATGCCTGACTGTCCCAACTGTAATTATAGAAGAAGGTGAGCTGATATTTTTAGTTTGGAATCATAATAAATCATTACTTTCTTGTTCAAGGAAAAAAGAAATACATTATTGGAACTAAGAATGTGGTTATTTTAAACCAATGCTACTTAAATAAGGTCATAAAAATCTGTAATGTGAATTCTTGGACAGATGTACTTGTGATGACTGCAGCCTTTCCCACATTTTAACGTGTGGCATCATGGATTCTCCCATAACGGATGATATCCACATTAACCAGCTACCGCTGCAAATCGATTCTGCTCCGGATTATCTGTCGGAGATCCGCCCACCCAGTATGTCTTCAGCAAGTTCAGGATCAGGTTCCAGCTCGCCTATTACAATTCAGCAACATCCCAGACTGATCCTCGCAGATAATGGTTCTGCACCAACTTTGTAAGTTCTTTTTTCTGTTTCCAGTTTTTGGAGTGAATTGAACTTAAGCAGGCAAGCAGCATTGGCAGGCTGTCATTATGTAATGCTAGTTTTGCCTCAGAAAATTATGTTAAAACGGTGCTGTGTTCAGCCAACCACAACTCCAGTGCTCTATGCATGCTAACATATATATGTATTAGAAAAAAATCCTGTGAAGCTCTTAAAAATTTCTGAAGATACTGACTTAACAATATTGCTAGAAATGTGTGTGGTGTGTACTTTCCTGCTTTGTGATTACAAGGGCATCAGGTAGTCCTCTACTTTAGAGCATCATTTTAAAATGTCACATTTTCCTAGACTGAGCAAGGGAACTGGTGTTCTTTTCTTTGAGGGATTGTCATTTCATATGAATCAGTTTAGTTCCAAAAAACCCCTTTTTAGCAGACTTAGGATTGTTGAAGTTGTGTTAACCTGAGTCTTGCATTAAAAATTATTGTCCCTGTCAGAAGTATTATCTGCCACCCCCTTTCTTATACTCTGATCACAATGACCACCAGATCTGAGGCATTAGACTCATTAGACTTCTGCCCCTTCATAGTTCTGAAGGGTTAAAGCTGCTTGGTAGGCTGGCTTTTGTGCTCACTATGAGTCCAGCTAACCAGGAGTCTCCTCTGTCACGTGATATCCTGAAGGAGTACTTCAAAAAAAACCCACCTTGGGTATTGGTGGGAACACCAATGAAATCCCTGCAGGCAAGGAAATCTGCATTAATGTTCCAGGCTAACGCGGTGTGGTGAACGAGGACAGTGCAGGTGTGTGGGGTGTTTCTCATGGCTGTCACTCACTAAGTTCCATTTCCTCTAAACATTCAGCTACTACTATCAATGATTTCATCTTCCATAACAGGACTTTAGTTTCCAAAACCCACTCGGGGAACACTTGAAAACAGGTTTTGTGGTGGTATGTTTAGCTGCATATTCTTAAGTGTGTGTTTTGCCATTTCTATAAACTCACTGGTTTTGCTGCTGAAATGTCAAGAATTGTTCAGTTCATCTCTTCAGAAGCTAATTCAGTGGAATCCAAGTATTATTTACTGTAAGAAGCCTATTTTTAGGGAAATACCACCACTCCTTGGGGAAGTGCCATTTTATGTCTCATAATATCTGCTGTGTTTTATTTCTTCATTGCACATTTCAAATATGCCTAATGGTGCCATCATGTAATTAAATTTTGGCGCAGTATTTTATGGAATGCAACAAGATAAAGTGTACTGTTTAAGAGCTCTTTTAAGATCTCTGGATTGTTGTAGCAACATGAACTAAGCAATCTTTGCAGTATTTCCCTGGAGTGAGTGATTAAATGAGCTAGCTATCTGCATGGCAAAAAATTCCATTAAGTATTTTAGAGCAGGTTCTGGAAAGCATGCACATGTGGGGTTGTCTATGAACTGGATACTGTTGAGGAATTTAAGAGTTACTGTGATATGTTCAGTGTTCTCTACTTACTAATTTGACATTTAATGTGTGAAAAAAGTTGAACTTTATATTGTATTTTTTTCCACATCACAGTTTTTGTAAATGAAATCATTGGCATAAGGCTTTTTTCATCAAATGAAAGGTCATCCATATCCTATAATTATTAATTCCGTAGATTCTTGGTCAGAAAACAGTGGTGGAAAAATATTTTACAAGGAGCAGAGAATCACATTTTTGATCAAATCTGTGGTTGGGGCAAGTGACTGCTGATTTCAGGAGGATTAGATGGCACGTTACTTGATTTTACTTGAGAAAGTAGATTCAGTTGAACAACTTGGAAGGCCATCCTTTGTTTCCTAATAGGAACATTTATACAAGGGATACTCTCAACTCGATTTCATTTTGATGTTCTAACTGTTCTCACTGTAACTGGAGTTCCTGAGCACTGTGGTTTATCGAAGCCTCTTTTCCCCTCAGTGGTAGTGACGATGAAGATGTTGCACCGTTATCAGCAAAGTTTGCTGATATCTACCCGCTGAATAACTACGACGATGCAGAGGTTGTAGCCAACATGAATGGAATTCACAGTGAGCTAAATGGCGGAGGTGAAAACATGGCACTGAAAGATGAGGTACAGCATTTAGTGTCCTCTCTTCTCCTGGCAGTTGGATGTGCTCGCTGGAGAAAGGCCTGTCCTTCACCCCCATGTTAATGAGCTAATGTTGTCCAGTCTCCTCAGGTGAGCAGTACGAGCAGCAGTTCCTCAGAAGCAGATGATGAAGAAGCAGATGGGGAGAGCAGTGGTGAACCACCAGGGACTCAAAAGGAGGAAATGTCTCTAGGAAAAAGGGCATTAAGGAAAGATGAAACAAAAATGGATAGTCCGCCACCTTCCTACCCCAGTCAGCAGGTATAGTCATCTAAAAGCAACCCTTGTTATAAATTAATTTCTGAAATGTGGCTGCTTGAATGAGAAGACATTTACATCATCAATTATTTCCTGACTTTTATAATACTGAGTTATCAGTACATACGACATGTAAACCATTTTTCATCTAATTGTTATATTGTCATGGCAAATACCTTCCTTTAGTCAAAACCTGAAAAGTGTTAAGTCATATTGAAGGTGGCTTCAGTAAAAGAGGAAAAAACTTATTCCTAGCTGTATGAATGAGAAACATAAACTAAGAAGCATTTCTGTTTGGGAGTTTGATCTTGGTCTTTCTAAATATTATTAATGTTATGTTATTTGAAATTAATTGGAGGGGGGGGATAGATGTTACAAGTACTTAGTTAACACATATTTTTTAATACTGTATTTGAGGCTAACTTTCCTTGTTGAAACCTTGGGTAATTAATTCTATTGCATGACTTACGTTGTGGGTCTTTGTGTGTGTGATTTTTTTGTTTGTTTGTTTTTAATGGTTTGACATCATTAAGCTCTTGACTGTAAGGTCACCAGACCACCCAGAGAACCATGCCTAGATTATCTGCTCAGTCACAGTGCTTTTTTTGTTTAACAGCTGAGCACCAAAGCAAAGTATCTGATGGATTTGGTTTTGTAATTGTGCAGCTTTTAATCTGAGTTACCCCACAGCTACGACACAGGCTCACTGCTTTGAGGGAGAATGTCACTTTTACTGTACAAAAGAATCCACGCTGGTGCACCTTTGAGAGCTTAGACAACAGGCATCTCGCAGTAGATGTTCTCTTGTGGTTAGGATGTTTGTAAGACCTTCCACTTGAAGTATTTTCTCCTGTGTTAAGAGTATTACGCTGATTTTCTTTCAGCAAGTATGTTGAGGGGTTTTTATGTGTGTGGCTGACCAATGCCATAATACTTACATGGGGTGAGACCTCTGTCAGACTAGTTTGAAACTGGTGAAGAGATTCAGCATTTGTTGTGGAAAATGAAATGAGATTATGTAAGTCTACTTGCCTTAGGGAAGCAAACTAAAATGCAATTTAAAAAGACGGATTTAGCCTTTTGCTTTCTTGTTTTCTTTATGAAAAAATTATTTTCTCAGAATTATTCTGAGGAACTCTTACTGACTTTTCGTATTTTAGTCTGATCTTCTAATCAAAACTGAGTAGTGTGTTGTTGTGTTTAAGTGATTGATTTAACTGGCACGTGCCATGTGCATTTGAGATTTTTTGGCATTGTCTCTTGGGTCTGCTGATTTACTCTGTTATCTCTGTGTCTCTTCAGATTTCTTTTCAGTACACCAGGGTTTGTCAGAATTTTGAGTCTCATCATTTGTTAGTAGGTTAATGTTGGTTTCTCAGTAATACTGGGGATTTTTTATGAGAAAGTTTGGGATTTTTTTCTTCTTTATACAGCAAATTCATTCAATCATTGTATTTGGTTTATAAAATCTTTGGTTCTTAAAAATATGTTGTGTTAAAGGCTGTCATGCTTTTAAGTGGTAAGGAAGAAAAACTTGCTTCTGAGGGGAGAACATTTTTAAGAAGAGTATCACCTGTCAATTCTTTTCTATAAAGATAATTAGCTAATGTTACATTTTTTGAAAAATGTGTACTGCCATATTGCTGGGAAAAAAGAGCAATTGGGAAGTGTTCCTGCTATTGCTTCTGATAAAATTATCTTCCAGTGAAATATTAGGTGGCAGTGACAGCAAAAAGTACTGAGCTGAGAGAGGGAAATGAAGCTGCTCTTTCCTGGGCTGCTTTTCTTCTGAAGTCTTGAGTCCTTTTGAGACAACAGGCTAATGATACCTTGAGATCAGTACAAGTTTCTAAGGAGGTGCAGTTGGTGTGCTTATGACATTTTTCCTGAAAAATGTCAGCTTCACACAATCACAGAACAGTTGAGTTTGGAAGGAGCTTCTGGAAATAATCTAGACCAGCCTTCCTGCTCAAAGCAAGATCGTCTAGAGAAGGTTAGTCAGCACTTTGTCCTGTTGGGTTTTGAGTATCGTCAAGGATGGAGGCTCCACAAAGGCTGTGGGTAACATGTTCCAGTGTTCAACCACTCTCACATATAAATGGTTTGGGTGGAATTTCCTGTATTTCATTCTGTGCCATTTCCTCCTGTCTTTTCATGGGAGGAGTCCACCTCTGTCCTCTGTCTACCTGTCTCTTCCCCCATGCAGTCAGGGAGCACACACTGCTAAAATCTTCTCTGCTGAACAGTCCTAGTGATCTCATTCTCTCCTTGTTTGACAGATGCTCCAAGGCCTAAATCACCTGTGTGTTCCTTCTCTGGACTCACTGCAGTGTGTCCCTGTCTCTCATGTACTGGGGAGCCTGGCACCAGTCTCACCAGTGCTGAGTGGAGAGTAGTCACCAGAGCTCACCCAGAGCAGAGTGGAAAGATTGCTTCCCTTGACATATGCTGGTTGTGCTCTGCCTAATTCAAGATTAGGACTACTTCCAACTTTATCAGCTAATCAGCCCTTATCACTACTTCCTACATGTACTTTTTTCCATATGTTTGGAAAATTATGGAAAACACTAATCCAATTTGACTTTTTCTTTGTATACTGGGGTAATTAATTTCCTAGTAATGATCAAACACGGTCAAGGCTTGTATAAGTCTTTTGTATGAGTGTTTTGCTTGTTGTCACTGACAGTGGACATTAAATGTCTGTCAATTCTTAGAGTATTCTTAAGTAAGATAAAGATCCTTCACTAGTGCTTTTACTTCACTGCAAGGCTTTCCCATTGGTATTAGACAAGAGAATTCTGTGGATGCTCTGAAAATATTAATTGATGTATGCAAAATGAAATAATGATTACTAAGATTTTATTGTCTATTCAGTAGATGGAATTTCTTTTTTTTTTTTTTCTTTTACAGGCTGATCAAGGTCCAAATGCTTGTGAATGTCACGTTTGCAAACAGGAAGCCTCAGGACTAACAGCCTCTGCACTTGCAACTGGACGGCTGCCTGCTGGCCACCAGTTTATGAATCCTGAAAAACCTGCACATCCTGCTCTTCATCTTTATCCTCACATCCATGGACATATACCATTGCATACAATTCCTCATCTGCCTCGGCCTCTTATCCATCCCACCTTGTATACTGCTTCTCCCTTCACACACAATAAGGTAAGCCTGATGAAGAAGGTGGATGCATCCTCGTCCCAGGAAAAATACTGTACATCTGAACAAACCAGCATGACTGAGTATCAGTGAAAGTTGCTTTAAATTGTGGTTTGTTTATAGGATTCCTTTTGGAAGGGAATAGTGAGGTGTGGGGAATAGGAGAGATTCAGAAGTGGTGGAAGGTTTGTACAGAGGGGCTAAGGATAGTTTTTGTCAGGAAGACTGATAATGTCCTTACTGTGATTAGAAAGCATGTTGAGTCAAATGAGTCCTGAATGGTGGAAACAGTGATGGGACTTTAGTCAATGTAATAGGACTAGCTCAAAATTTAGTATTTCATTTTGGCAATAATATTCTGAGATCAGTAGTTCAAAATGTTGGTGATTTTTTCTTTTTTCTTTTTTCTTTTTTTTTTTTTTGAGAAAATGGAGGCATAGGAGTCTTATCTGTAATTTTTTTTTGTACTTTGAGAGAACTTGCTTTTTTGCATGTTCTCCAGAATTCTTACAGCCTTAAACTTGTAAGTAATAAACAAGAGAAAGATGTGGAACAATAAGTGGACCAGCTGTGACAGCTTTTCAGAAGTACAAGTCAAAAACAAGAGTTACTATTAATGGGATGTTGTTTCTCACACTATTTAAATCAGTTGAACTGTGAGTGCTGCTGAAAGGGGAAAAGCCTTTGTCATTAGGTACATATTCCTGTTGTCTCCCTTTGGTCTGATCCGGTGATCCTGTGGTTGCAAGGAGAGTTCACCAAGATGACTCTTATTTGTCCTTCTTAACATCCAGTTGTTTTTTCCTGTCTTACCAGTATTCCTTCCTTACCTCTGTCTCAGTGTGCCAGCAACAATCACTCCTGTTCTTCTGAAACCTTGTTAACTGTTTTTTTGCACCCATGTACACAAATTTTTTTTAATGCAGGTTGTTCCAGCCCCTCCCACCTTCACCATTAGTCAGATAATGAAAATTCTTCTGTATAAAAAAATAAGACTGGCTATATAAGTAGTTTGACTGTGAGTGTGTAGACTTTCATATTGGAAATGTCATTGGACTCAACTGGTATTTTTTATATCTCTATCTACTTCTGTGAAGTTTTTCGTTGCATCAAATCTAGTGCAAAAATAGAATAAACTCTCTTTCCTTGACTTTTTTTTAAATGTGGCAGTAACTGAATATTGTGTTTGCATTGCATGAGGTCTCTGGGAGAAAGTTACATTTTAGAATGCGGATAAACAATTTCAGCCAGAAGAAATGGGGTGAGCCAGAATCTCTTGGCTCTGTAAAACAAGCGTGTTCTCCCCCCCGCCCCCCTTTTTTTTTATCCTAGTTGCTTTTTAAAATAAAAGGGTGTATTTCTTGCCTGTTAATTTTAAGTCAGGAACCTGTTAATACTTGGAGATGAAAAAAGCAGAAGGAAAGAATCAACTTTTGTGTTTATGTGTTTTATTTCTTTTTCTCTTGCCCTTATTTTCAATGCTGAAGTGTTTCTAATCCATTTTTCAAAATTGTCTGAGGTGGTACTGCTTGTCATGTCAGAGAGCATTGGTTTGGGCAGCTTGGGCTTTGAAAGGTAGTAATTAGTGACAAGTTCTGCATCGTACAAATAGTGGTTTTAATTATATATTCAGACAAGTATTTTTGGATAATTTGTATTCATCAGCTAGCTCTATCTAAAAGCAATTTTTGTGAGTATAAAATATATACATTACAGTTTGTATAATGTATTATCTGCATTAATAATCAACAAAGCAGGTTTTTTATCGTTCTTGGAAATATTGGTTATTATGCTTTTTATAATGCTTTTCAGAATTAAAACACTATCATTTGAGTATTGCTGTTGGAGTGACTGTGTAAGCAAACAGAATATTAATGAGAAAATACTCTTTATTTTTGTAGGCATTACCGCCAGCTCCAGTTCAGAATCATACAAACAAGCATCAAGTATTCAATGCATCTCTCCAAGATCATATTTATCCAAGCTGTTTTGGGAGCACTCCAGATTGGAATAGCTCTAAATTTATAAGTCTTTGGGGTTCAGAGATGATGAATGACAAGAACTGGAATCCTGCTACATTTTTGCCTGACACAATTCCTGGTGAGGGCTTGTTACTACTTCACACTGACTAGTTAAAAGCCGTGTATTTTATGGGGTTTTTTTCAGGAATGGTAGGTTTCATCATCGTGGTTTTATAAAATGAGATTTTGGCAGATTTGCTGCCATTTCTGCTACAGTGGGGCTGAAAATTGAAGAATAAATTCTTATGTACTGGGGAGAAGATACTAAAGGCAAAAGAATAGCATGCTATTTTTCACCTGTGGTCATTGTGGAGTTATGATTGTCTTTGGAAGTTGAGGATTGCAGAGAAATGGGAAGTAAGGGGAAAGTTAAATAACTTCTAGACTTCCTCTGCAAAGGCCTGCCCTATTTCTACAGGGTAGTAAGAGCACTGGCAACATGGTACTACATCTTACTTCTTATAATGCACAGAGATAACTGCATTGTCATTAAAAAAGACAGAGGCATAAGTCAAAGAAAAGATGAATTTAAGTCAGGAAGCCTTTGGAAATGCTAATGGTTAAAGTGAAAGAGAATAAAAGAGAAATTACAGAGAGGATTTTTTTCATTCACGTCACGTCATAGCAAATATTAAAATGCCTTTTTTATTTTATTTGACTAGTATGAAAAAGGAAGCTTGAGTTTGTGTTTTGGTGCTTTTTTTCAGACTGATGTGCTACTAACTTGTGTCAGGCTGCCACAGTGATGTTTAAAAAGAAAGGCATTAAAAAATCCAGAAAACTTCCCCAGTAGGGTAGCTCATCCATTTACAAATGTAGTCATGGGTAGCTGTTTCAGCGGATGGGTGGTGGCAGATTTGGGTGGAAGGTCTGTCACAGAAGTGTTACTGTAGTTAACTGGAATTTCAAATAAATAAATACAAGATTTATCATGTTGTATTGATAAAAAAATATGTTGCTCATGCTTATATTTGTTGCATGGCTGACCTGTACTTCAGATATTGAAGATTATATAGTTAGCGTGTAAACTGATGTCCAATGAAGATGCCTGTAGCATCTTTGCCACTTGTTAACACTTATTTAGTGGTCTTCTTTAGTTGTAACTTTAAGGTTTGTGGCTTCTGCCCTGCCACTTGTCAGCACCTTCTGTTACAGCTGCATTTGGGGAGGAGGAAGGGGAAAAGGAGAGTTCCCTTTGCTAATCTGACTAAGCCAACACTAAAAATATATTGTTGCTTGTCTGCATCTAAATTATTGAATGTTTGATTCTAAATCCCATAAAGACAATTCTGTAATTCTGTGATTGTTATTACTGTGTGTGTTTCAATTGAAGGGAGTGATATATTAGCACCGGCACTCTCAGAAATAAGACCCGAAGCACTTCCTACTACATCTAGCAATGACGCAACAGCAGTTACTGACAGCAAAGAGAAAAAAAATGCTGCAAAGAAGAAATGTCTGTACAATTTCCAGGATGCCTTTATGGAAGCTAATAAAGTTGTCATGGCAACCTCTTCTGCCACTTCTTCTGTCTCCTGTACAGCAACTACAGTGCAGTCAAGCAGCAACCAATTCAAAGTATCATCCAAGCGACCTTCATCAATAGGTAAGGATTTATAATTCACATACAGCTTTAGTAGCTGACTCAAGTATGTGTTTATTTTAGTAATATTATGTACTTTGATCATTTTTGTTAATTGCTGTTATTACTGCTCCTGACTTAGTTTCTGTATTCCTGGATTAAAGCACTTTGTAAAAGACCTTGATGTTAGGGTTTGAAACTGGTAATAGAAATGTATTGAAGTACTGTTGATTTTTACAGAAGCTGAGAACATCCAGCAGTTTGTATTATTTGGGTAGTTAATGGAGACTTATTAATTCTTTTTAATTGTAAGTGGTTTCTTTGTTCTTTCCAATTTAGGTGAAGTGTTCCACAATATTAATAAAGAGGACCATAGACATTCTGCACCAGTTGCACCACGAAATAGTCCTACCAGTTTAGCATCCCTTCCTTCACTGTCTCCTGCTGCACTGTCTCCAGCCTCTACACCACATCTTCCAAATCTTGCTGCTCCTTCCTTCCCCAAAACTGCTGCAACAGCCCCTGGATTTGTGGATCCTCATTCAGGTCTTTGTCCTACTACAGTTGCACCTCCTACTTCAACCACAGACAGCTCTGCAAGTGCCCCACCAAGTGTCTGCAGGTAAGTTTTTTGTTATTATTCTTGTTCTTTTTCACAATACGAGGGAAATGAAAATACAGATACCTCTTCTCCTTTGCCACTAGTTGGTATGTGAAAGAAGAGCTGTCTGTGTGTTTAGCAAGTGAAACTGAGTGCAGATACTTAGTATGTAACTTGATGGGAGACTTCACAGATATGATTTCCTTTGCAGAGTCTAGTTACTGAATTCTGAGTCTTAAAACTAAATATTTACTTGCTTTTTAGAAATGTTACCCAGGATATACAGTAAGTCAAACTGTTCTTTTTTACTCTGTCACTGCTAGTAGTGATTGCTGCTGCTGAGCCACAAACCTGTTGTATGGTGTACCTGTGTTCTGTCATTTTGGCATTATGTGGCAAGTGGGAATGAAAATCTGTGAAAACTTGTGGAGTCTGTAATTTAGCTCAGACTATAAAAAGGTCATACATGATCTTGAAACTTGCACATAGTACCACATTTTCCTGACTACACTCAAGACTTCTTAGGTATCAGTCCCACCACTTACACAGTGGCTGTAATGTGGAAGGATATTTTGATTTCTGAAGATATTAAGAGGTCTTGGAGGTTGGGAGGAGTTTGGTGGAGCTGTCTTCTGGTAGTGTTCTGTATTGTGGCAGACTGCCCATGGTGCCACCTCTTGGATATGCCTGGAGGGTGGAGGCATAACAGAAAAGCTGCCTAGTCACTGCTCTAAGGGCTCTGTGACCTGTGGGACTGTGATCATGGATGCTGTGAATGTAGTCTCCTGGCTACTGTAGGTTTGCAGAGGATGGTACAAGGTTTGGGTAAAGTTTAGTAACTGCATGCATAAAGTGCTTCTAAAAATGCCCTTATTCCTGTTATCAACTGGTTTTGTTGATGGTATCACAAAATAAGTAACTGTTGTTTCTTAATTGAGAAATTGTTGCAATTTTGTAAAGAAATTTTCTTACCTAGGGCAGGGACATGATTGAGTATGGGCTGTTGAACACAACAGAATGCCAACTTACATTGTCATCTCCAGGTGCTAATGTGGCATTTTTAGTTTGTAAAAGAACAAACTGGGAGACAACGCAGAAGCAGTGATTGCATTGTGGGGAGGGGGGAGTGAGGTTAGAAAGAAGATTTATATGTATTTTGTAGGTAATACCTCCTCCTATGGCCTGTTTTCTCATTTCTAACATAAACAAGGAGATGCTAGTGCTAGACGAGTGGTGATTTTTTTTAATCCTACTTTCTTTTGAAGCAAAATCACATCAGTTTTAGAAGAACTGGACAGTAGTTATGTTGGGTGCACAGTTATACAGAGCTCTGGAGGGAATCAGCTGTCATGTACATGTTTACTAAAGAGACATTTCGCCTTCAAAATAAAGTTGCAAGCCGAGTGATGGGAACGTTTTGGTTTTAGCTTTCTTAGGATTTTTTATTTAAGTCAAGAGCTTGAAAATCTAAAACCAGAGGATTTGCAACTGCACAACTTTCTTCAGACCAGAAGTGATGACATGGGCAGCAGTTTCAAAAACATTTCATTTAAAATATCCAGAACCACTATTTCTGAAAATATTTCACCTGTTGAAAGCCAGGAAGAACAGTTCCAAAATTCATGCTCTGGGCTGTTTGTTCATTGGGTCACTAGACTAGGTTTTCATAAATTGCTTTCCTGTGTATCACCTTATTTTGCTGCTTGGTTTTGAATGTCTCCATTTGCAAGCTGTTGGATGAAAGCTTTAGGGTTTGATACGTCACTGATGGTTGATATCCCAGTTTGAGAATCATTCTTCCTGGTAGATATACATATAACTTGTATATGGGTTTTGTTTTTTTTTCAAATATCTTATTATCATTAGAATTTTTATAAGCTTCTTTTTCAATTTACTCTAGTGATCCTGACTGTGAGGGCCATCGCTGTGAGAACAGTAACACGTATGATCATCAACAGTATGATGGAGAGGAGAGCCAAGATGAAGATAGCTGTTCAGAGCACAGCTCCAGTACCTCAACATCCACAAATCAGAAGGAAGGAAAATACTGTGACTGCTGTTACTGTGAGTTCTTCGGCCATGGAGGAGTAAGTTGTATTTTAAATTGCTTTTGTTTGCCTTTTTGTCACTTACTCATCATTGATTGTATGTGATTTATCAGACTGCAACTAAGGGGGTGGCATTGGAACTCACTCAAGAGAAGTTGTAAAAGGATTTAGAAGGTAGTTTTCCTCTGAAATGAAGAATTCAGGCAAACCTTTCCAGTTGAAAGCATTCAAGAGCAGTAAAAATGACCAGAAGATTTAGAAAGCAGCTGACTTTGATAGTAGATACCATGTTTGACTGAAACTGCAAACAGGGTTATTGAGCCATTTCAATAACTGTACAAAATTCATGTACTCATCTGTAGTACTGTAATTATAATTAATGTGATGAGTTTGGGTAAAAGTACACTTTATATAGAATATTGCTTCAAATCTTTGTGATAATTTATGAGCCATTCTCCCGTCTGTAAAAATAGCAATCCTCAAAGTAGTCACTTAAACTGATTCAAAAAAAGAAGAAAAGAAGGGGAAGAAACCTATTCTTACCTAGAGTGTGGGCTGTGTAAATTGAAATTACACTTTTATCCAAGGAAAACTCAAATTGCATTTTCACTGTTTTCAGAATTACAAACCATTTTCTTTACTGGTGTACTTTGATAGGCACTGCCTTGAATTTGTATTTAAAGGGTGTTTTGAAGAACTGATGAAGTTCTAGTGCATGCAGGTTATACAAAATCTTTTACATTCTTTAATACTTTGCATTGTCTTTGAAGGATCCTTAAGTTAATTTCATACCAGTAGCATGTCTAGTGAAGTCTTGTAAACATATGTTTTCGTTTGCACAAATAAAATGCAAAAGCTGCTAAATTGCCACATTTAGTTTTATTTTAACATGTTAATCTGTGTATAATCCATTTTAACAATCAGTTCACTAGTAGAATTTGAGTCATTTGCATTTCTCCTATTTGAAATAAACCCTCAGTTTATAGGCCAAATATTGCATCAAATGAAGTTTTACCTTAGTGCTCGAAGTAAATTAAAAGCCCCTGTGGCTGAAAGGGGCAGGGAGGGGATACCAATTCTCCGTGCATATTCCCACCATGTCCATGATTGATCTGTGTTTGATAGTTACCTGGTTGCACAGTAAGTTATGCATTTTGCTGAAGTAGCAGACTGCTCCAGGATTTTTAAGTTAATAGGCTTTGTTTTGCTGGTTTAATGAGTTGAACTGGTGTAGCTGCAAACAGATGGGCACCAGGTCCAGTACAGGAGGGGAGAGGGTAAGGCAGCAGGAGGGGAGGAGGAGGAATGAGGAGTTGAGAGGGAGGAGCAGTGGGTGGGAATACAGATAAAAAATGTGATGCAAGGATTCCCCTTGCAGCAGTGTTAAGTTATTGATGTGACTCTGCTGGAGGGAATGCTGGCACAGTGCAGGATAATCAGCCCAGAGACCTGTGTAGCCCAAACTCTGAAACAGACTTCATAGGAAATAAAAAACAAATGTCCACTTCTTTCAAATTCTCAAATATGGTATACCGGTCAAAAAGAATATGGAAATCTCTTTTCTTGCTTCTAAAGGTATTTTTTTGGCTTCTCACTCATGTGAGATCCTCCTCAAGAACAGTCATTCTCTCAGCTGGAAAATGTAGTTCACAAGCCAGCACCAAGTCTGGCAGGTCTGTTGCCTGTCAAATTCACTTTGAGGTGCACATACAAACATTGAGGAGTTGGATAGTTTGGACCTTCCACATTATTTGAAGGTCTCTAAAATTTTGAAATCTCAGAAATACTAAGTCAGTGAAATTTTTCCATTTAGTCACTAAATTTTTGTCTTGTGTCCTTCAGCCTCCAGCTGCACCAACCAGTAGAAATTATGCAGAGATGCGAGAAAAGCTTCGTTTGCGTTTAACAAAAAGGAAAGAAGAACAACCGAAGAAGCCAGATCACATCTCTGAAAGGGAAAGTGTTGTTGACCATCGAAAGGTGGAAGACTTGCTACAATTTATAAACAGCTCTGAAACCAAACCAGTAAGCAGTTCTCGTGCAGCCAAGCGAGCCAGACATAAGCAAAGAAAGGTAAGACATAAAAGTACATTTATCCTAGACCTCATGTTTTTGAATCTGTGCACACTCTGTAAGTATGCCACTGTCCCCTGACTTTATAAAAAGGCTGTAATTGTTTTTTCGTGGTAACTGTTTTTTTCTGGTTTATGGTACACTGCCTGTTTGTTTCTACACTGCCAGCTTACCTGTTCTGATGCTGCCTGAGGAGTTACGGTGGTAGACTGGGCAGATTCCTCACAATGTCATTGCCATTGTTTTAGTGCAAGTCAGCTTTGGTTTGGAATTTCCCACACTTCAGAAAGTTATTTCTGAGTGTCAGAAATGTTAGTGTTTTGTAGCACTGACAGTTAAAAGTGGGGGAAGTTAGAAAGCCATTGTTTCTGTATTGGGATAATTGTTAGGGTAAAGAATCCCTTTAGGAAAACAGGAAACGTAGGTCAGTGCTTTTATGAGAGAGGAGGAGTTGAGATTTGATATTTTTAGCATGATTGCACTGAGCACCTTACTGTCCTGATTGACAGAGGTTAAGTGCTGTGCCACGTGATGACACAAAGGGTTATCCCAAGCTGGAGTGAAGTGGCAGTCTGCAGAGAGGGGGCAAAGGAGAAAAAATTACAGATTGCTTTCAAATGAAAATTAGCAAAACAGATTTCTAAAAAAACCCAATGTGTAACAGTGAAACTATTTTTTGAAAACAGTATTTGCTGAGTTAATAAATACACTTTCTTTTTAATTAGAAAAAGCAGGAAATCTAGTTTTCTCACTGCAATTCAGGTATCAGCCTTAGGTATAAAATTCAAGGCACAATGAGATTGGTTGCTGAATGTTTTTTGAATTGTGTAAGCATCTTGTGTGATAGCATTGTAAATATTTTCTTGTTTGTGGATTTCTTTCTAGCACTATTTCTACATTCTTTAAATGCTTCCATGGGTTTGGAAGACCTAATGTTCACTAGTTAAATTCTGTATGTTCATGTTGTAGCACTATTCAGCATCTTGAGGGCTTAGTGGATTATTTATAAATAAAATGAACTTTGCAAAATTTGCAATGTAAAACTCACTTTGCTCTTGCGATGCAGTTTGGGCATAAAAAGTGGAAGATTCTCACAGGATTTTTTGCATGACTTCCATAACTGAAAAAGTAATGCCATTACAGGCACCTATGAATGTGCAAGAAAATAAATGGTCATGATTGTTCTCACTGTATGACTTCCTTTCATTTTGCTAATGATGCAAATTCAGTGCTGCACAGCAAAGTTTTAGGCACTGGCAGTAATGGCTGGAAAAAATCTCTTGTGCCTTTATTTTGGTTAATGAACTTATGACTGACAAGAGAAAACTTTGCCATCCTTAGTATTTTTGACAAAATTTTGGTGCAAAATGTTTTTAATGATTGCTCTTCCTAAAGTTCCTGAATACTAAACCAGAGCAACTCTGCTGCCATAGCAAGAGAACAGGTAAAGGATACAACCTGATGCAATTCTGAGTTACCTTAGTAATACACAGTCATGGAGAAGGAAGCTGAATGTTTTGTTGTCAGCAGGTTTTTGTGGGTGTAAAAACCTTTGATGTGAAGTTAGTCTTAGCAGTAGGAAAGAGAAGATCAACAATTTGTATTAGCAACAGTCATATGAGTTACAGAAACATAGAAAACAGAAATATGGAGAAAATTGTAATGTGTTCAAAAGGGCAGATTCCATATAGTTACTTGCTTGCCTCGCAGACTTCTGGATTAAGTATATTCATATGTTCACACCCTAGGATTTATAACATTCATAGAGAAAAGTAGTAATAATCCCTAAAACTCTTAAATTTCCAAAACATTTGTCACTTTCAGTAAACGTGTTGTTACTTTGCAGCTTGAAGAAAAAGCTCGACTTGAAGCTGAAGCCAGGGAGAGGGAGCATCACCAGCTGCTTGAGGAACAGAGGCGGCGTGAGGAAGAGGAGGAAGAGAGGCTGAAACAGGAATTACAAAGGCTTCAGGAACTTCAGCAGTTGCGGGCTGTCAAGAAAAAGAAGAAGGAACGAACCAGTAAGGACTGTCAAAAGGTGGACATGCTTACTCGAAACTGCCAGGCAGTGAAGGAACCTGTCCCAGATGCACCCGAAGACATTCAGAATGGTACACTTGAACAATCAGAAAAGATAGAAAGCTCCTCTGGTTCCCTCTCAAGACATGTGAATCACACAGAGCAGAGGCCAGTGCTAGAGACGGGCTGTGAACTGTCCAGAGACTCAAAGCTGCTCTATCAGAAAGAGGGCAGTGTAAAGCAGCATGAGCCCCTCTCTTTTCTGCTTGATATTATGCATCAACATAAAGAAGGAAACGGCAAACAGAAGCTAAAGCAGATAAACAAATCATGTGTTGAACAAGTGAAAAAGCCTATTGAATCCCCCAAAGCAGCTGAGATTCAGACTAAAACCAGAAACCAAATAGAATCCAAAGCAAAAGCAGCAGAGCTCCCAACACTTGCAGAACCTAAAAAGGACGAGAAGAAATTAAACAATAACAACAAAAAACAGTTGAACCATGTAAAGGAAGAGAAAGCACCCGTAACAAGTGAATCCCCTTCACCGAGTGAACAGCAACAAAATAATAAGCTAATACTTGCGGATTCTCCTCAACCAAAAGGCAAGAACAAGAAAAACAAGAAGAAAAAAGGGGACAAAGTCAACAATTCTATTGGTAAGTGTGTAAGAAAGTTGAAGAACTTGGGTTTGTTTTTCATTGTTACCATTTAAATCCAGAAGTCTGCCATCTTTATCTTCAGGCCTTCTTGCCAGTGTAAATTAGAGAAACTGAAAAACTGGTGTCAGGAAAACTCAAGTCATCAGAATTATAACAATTAAGAGATGCATAGTGTTCTAGTAAAGAGATGTAGGATGCTTTCAAAAATAAATTAACTAGCATGTGCTGCAGGTTTTTTGTGGGGGTTTTGTCAGTTAAGAAAGCCAGTCTTCTGGAAAACCTATCTTGCTTAAAATGTATAATTAATTCAATAGCACGCTGAAATCCATTTTGAATGTCTTTATAAGGAACGTTGTTTCTCATACAGCATTAAGAGTATAGTACGAAGTTGATCTTACTCTTTAAGCAAAGGAAATAAGGGGATTGTGCAGTCAAGGAATGGTCATTCATGCATAAATATGCATTTTTTCATTGGAAATAATTCCTTTCTTATATTCATTATGTTAACAGGTAAGTAAATAAATAAATAAACTAATTTACTGATTTTTATTTCCCCAAGTGAAATGTTGCAGCAGGATGTTAATTAGTTGATAATATTCAGTGTGTTCACCATATTAGCTTGTCCTAATAAATAATTTTTTTTATCTGATAGAAAGAATAAAATCATAGGAGATTGAGTTACCTCAAGCAAATTGCACTTGAATAATTTTGTTTCCAGTTTATTTTTTTGTTTGCCTGACCCCATCCAGCAGCTAATACCAGAGCTGAAAAGCACATGTGCTGCCAGGTTGGCTTTGCCAGCACGCCATGTCAAACCACTGTTCTCAGGCACCAGTTTATTCCTGCACATGCTTGATCCCTACTGGGACTGCCAGTTTTGTGGTATGGACATCCCTCTGCTTGGAGCACCCAGTCATTCCCCTGGGATCACCTGGTAGCTGAGTGGTAACAGTGCATGAATGAAATGTGTGGCAGTTCTTGCTGCCCTTCTGACTGATAAGCACATCAAGATAGGAGACCTTAATCCTTTGGCAGTCTCCAGTGATTAGACCAAGATAAACCTCCAGAACTGGGAGCAGAAAGAGGAGATGTGAGACATTTGAAGGAGAAGATACTGAACAGGGTGATGGTGGTGGAGGGAATTTACTCTAGGAGAATGCAGGTGCTTTCCTACCTCTTGTCCTCCTCCCTGCCCCCACTGTTGTTTTCTGCTGCTTAAATCAAGTATACTTACAATATCCAAAGTTAATGCTTAAATGTGAAAATACACAGAGACATGTTTCTGAATTTATTAAGAGAGAATTGTGCTGCTCTCTGTGTAGAGTTGGAACTGGATTTCTTCTTTGAGTAGTTCAGACTTCAGAGCTACAGGAAAGATACTGTAATAGACAAGTTTTCCTATAGTTGTAATTCTTTTAAGACATAGGGTTGATGTACCAAGTTAGCAAAGACATAAAAAATGAACTGAGAAAAAAAAAAATGAGAACTGGGGTAAGAAAGAACATGAAAAGGGGGTAACAAAGCTGGAGGGTTTTTAACTGAGTTTTAAAATCAAGAGTTAAAGGAGGTAACATTATTGCTTTTGGTGAGATCTCTGTTTCTTAAAAAAATTTATTCTGGCGAAGTATTTGAACCTGTTATAAAGAGGCTGAAGAAAACTAGGACTGTTAGGGAAGCCCTGTGTTTATAGGGCCTTCTGCTTCTTCAGGAAAAAGTTGGAACAGCAAATACATGCAACTTTTAAACCATCAGGAGTGTCTTTAGAAGAGAGTTGTCTATTGTCATAATCTCAAGGGTTCCAGGGTCCAGGTGTGTACTTGGTGGTTTTAGTTAGTTTCTTTGTCTCACCCTTTTTTGAATGTATTGTGAAGCTGCATTAGAAATGAGATTGGAGTATATATGTGGTGAGAAAAGAAATTTCAAGAGGAAAATCAGGAGTACAGTAGCTTTACAAACCCAGAATTCTTAGAGTATTTTTCTTTATAAATACCACTTAAAAATGTTTCTAAAGTTACCTTTTTAATAGTTGGACCAACAAATTTCAAGCATTAATAGCTATCTAATTCATTGATCCCATTTTATAATTTGACTGTTCTCATGAGTATTCCAGGTTTATGGTATCTTTTTGCAACCCGTGAAATCAGTAAATTTATTGTTGATTCATCTCTTCCTTGTTCCCAGTGTAACTCCTTACAGACTGGGCAGAGATACTAGTATAGGGATTTTAAGAAGTCTTTTTAAATATAAGTGTGTATTAAATCAGCCTAAATATGAATAATCAATAGCCTACAAAGTTCAGTCAGTTCTCTAAAAACACCTTTAATGCAGCTTCTTCAAGCTGCTTCTTCTGTCCTTGCCTCCTCCCAATGGAATATAACATAGTGTCATCCTTTTTCCTTTGTAGATGATGTGTTTCTACCCAAAGACATTGATCTAGACAGCGTGGAAATGGATGAAACAGAGAGGGAAGTGGAGTATTTTAAAAGGTAAAGTACTGTAATCCGTGCACATAAAGCTGTCATTGTTTCTTTCCGTGTGTCATGGTTGTAAAACAAACAAAACAATTCCACCACACCAACCCACAATTTAATAACTAATTCCTGGCAGAAAAAAAACTGTGTTGTACTGTGGTGTAACACAGCAAATCCTGTTACAGCTGACATTCTGAATACTGTAACAATCACCAAAGCTCTGATCTGTGGGCACAGCTCATAGCTGAATAGCACAAATACAGAAATGAGTGCCAGAATTATCTATGTTTCCCCAGGTTCTCATCGAGGCTTTCAGAATATTGTTACCTTTTTTTTTCCCTTTATTTTCCACACAGGCCAGATACTGATTAGTGTTAAAACAAAAAAAAAAAAAAAAAAAAAAAGAAAGCCTGACAGCATCTTAAGTGTTGAGCAAATAAAACTTTACTTTTAAATTTCAAAACAGATACTTCAGAAAGGCTTGGTTATTGTTTTCTTCTTTTTTTACAGGATCTGTTAATTGGGAATTTCATACTGTACACAAAGTAGAGATGATATAACTGTGGGATATTGATTTATGCCAATCATTAAGAGGGGATGCTTATCATAGAACAGCCTGGGTTGAAAGGAACCTTAAAGACCACTTTACAACCCCCTGCCATGAACAGGGACATGTTGCTCAGAGCTCCATACAACCTAGCCTGCTACAGTGACAGTAAAAGAACAATACCTGTGCTTGGGAAAGTTTTTTCTTCTGTGCAGTTTGGTTGGTTTGGGGATTTATGCATCGTATTGAGATTTGGACTTGATCCTTGTGAGTCTTTCCAACTCAGAATATTCTGTGATACTAGTTACCTTTAAATTCCTCATATTTGAGGAAGCACCTCATGTTTAAATAGTGTAGCACATGCTCTTCCATAGTACTGAAATCCACTCAGATTTGTTTTCTTTAATGTTGCCGGGATGTGCTAATTTCCCATCCCATTTAGTAAGCCTTTTAGCCAAGTCTGAAAAGCTACAAGTAACTCCTACAATTGAATCATTCAGGACTCAACAGTAGTATTTCACAAAGCAACAAAAGCTATTTGTGTAAAGGATGGGTTTTTTAAGAAGGGGCTTTCAGTATGTATTTCTCTTCTAAATTTATATAGTTTTCATAGCCTGTGTGCCTGGGATATAATGTGTGTCTGGGTCTTGCAAACAGGAGTACAGCTGCTGCTTTTTATTACTACTAAATGCATGTAGAGTGGAGTGGAGTTTCAAGGTACAGGACGATAAAATTTTCACCAGTGCATGGTCTCTGGTCTTAAAAATTATTTTTCTGAGTGATAACCAATTAAAGGATTTCTTTTTAAAATGAAAAGGTAGGTTTTATAGGTAAAATACAACATGTATTAGATACTGCTAGTGTTAGTAGAGCATAAGCCTTTGTTATGAAATATTCTTAGCTTCATTCAAGTTTGCAGTATCTGTAGCAAATAGAAAAGCTCTTTTCATCAGTTGTTTACTCTCAGTAGGATGAATGAAGCAGTGTCTCATATTTGGAGAAGTGCAGTTGAATTTTGGAAATAAACTTGTAAAATGTGATTCCAGATGACGAGTTAGCACTTTAAAGTGTACTGTTTTGTACTCCATTCAGTAATTGGTGCAATCTACTCCTTTGCTGTCATCTGTTAGGAATTGTGTGTAACTGTCCAGTTTTCTTCATGTACACCTGCTTAGAAAAGGTTACTGGAAAGTCCTGATTGGTGCTTTTTACAGGAGTAAAACAGCTACTTAATGGCATGAGGGCACCTTTAAGGTGTGTGTTTTCTATTACTTGATAATTCCCAACATACTACTTGGAAGGCTAAGTAACATGCCTTGTTCTAGTAGCCCTCCATGGCAATGAGCTGTACAGGCCTACTGAATTCATGCTTTTTACTGATAGTTTTTTCATGCAGTCCCTTTTCTTCTTGACTTGTAGTGGTGTAATAGGTGGATACTCATGACATCAGGATTAATATTGCAAGCTACTTCTAACTTTAGCATAGAAAGAAGAAAATAAGTCGAGTCCTAACCTTCCACTGTGCCTGTTCTATTGTGGTCCTTCTGTCTGCTCCCTTTCTGTGCCTTTCAGTTGTTACAGAAGCAGTATAGCCTTTGAGAGAAAGGTTTGCACTACTTTGGTGCAGTCATGCAGCCTTTATCCCATAAGCTGTACCTTGCCTCAACAAAGTTCTTCAGCCTGAATTAACAGTTGCTGAAAGGCCTGCATGTGGCAACCTTTTCCAGAGTTCTTCCATAAATTGTGTTCAGTGAAAGCAAATAAATGGATTTTTGTTCTAAAGGTGTTTTTCCAGGCATGCAAGCTACTTACCTGCTGTATTATAAACAGTCCTCCTTTCCCAAGGTCTTTGTCCCAAATACAACTTTGCTGTATGAGGAAGAGAAGCATTGGTGTCCCGTGCCATCGGTGATGGTGCTTTGCACACCTCCTGCCACTCCTTCTTACCCTTTCAAGGTTTTTGGTAAATACAGTGATGCCTTCTCTGTTTCCAGGTATCATTCAACTCACTTCTGAATATGCAGTGTTCTTTGCTACCTCCTTCACTCACTCTTGATAATACAGTGGTGTTTAAAGGAATTGGTTTATGATGTATTTGAGTGATGGACAAGTGATTTTTTTTTATTTTTTTGTTTAGGTGTGATTTTTTCAAGAGGTTTTGACTTTCTGAATGAGAGCTACTCTTCAAAAGAGGGATAACACAGGAGGTTTGACCTTAAGTATATTGATTTCACTTTATCACTTTTTTCTTTCCAGGTTCTGCTTGGATTCTGCCAGACAGACAAGGCAGAGACTTTCCATCAACTGGTCCAACTTTAGCTTGAAAAAAACCACCTTTGCTGCACATTGAAATGACACAAGATGGGGAGGGAACCCTGCAGGAATCAATGAACGACAACTCCACTTATCTGTCCTGCTGTGCTGAGAGCTTACCTGGTCTTGAGCCAGTGCTGCCTTGCCTTGTCCCCAGTGCTGTGTGGATCTGCACTGAACCCTTTGGCCTGATAATTCTTGCGGACTGAAAAATTGCCACTTTCTACCTGAATTTGTTAGCTTGTGTGCTTGTAGTCTGTGAGTGAGACTTACTTGATGGTAGCTGTATGCCGTTGGAGTTGGAACAATAGCTCTTTTCCATCTCCTTCTGAATGCCTTGGCCTCAAAGACTTTAAAATGCTTAGGCTTGGGTGGAGGCCAAAATACTAGGTTGCATCATCTGCAGTGGCTCCTGTCACTTCTGCATCTAGCTATGTTTTGTCATTCTGACTCCTGACAAAGGAATGGACCTAGTCAGTTGTGCTTTCATCTGCTCCAGAATTCTCCTGACATGACTTCATGAAAAAGAGGCTCTTATGGGACAAGTATTCCCTCAGTTCTTTCACAATCTACTGTTTAAGAGTGTACAAGTTACGCTATTTGTGTTTTGATTTTTTTTTCTTCCTGACTTGTAGCCAGCTTGTGTAAGAATACTTGCAGAATGAGAAAATTTAAAAAAGAACAGTACTCACACTATCAAATCTGTTATAGAGTGTATAATTGTATTAACACTGAAGCCTAACTGGCTACTTTTTTAACATATTGTTAAGTAATATTAAAATCATGTCTTTCTTTTTGAAAGATGGAATACATTAGTATGGCAGATGACTTGTGTCTTGCTTTTTTCCTGCTTGGGTGGGGAAAGGAGGGGAAAAAAAAACATACAAAATACCCATTTTCTAAACTACATTTCATTGTGTGTCAAAATTGGTCAGTGGACACTAATTAGCTTTAGCATATTCTTCGCCAGCTCACATGATAGGAAAGCTGCTATCTGCTAGAGCAGGAAAGGCTCCTGCAAAATGCTGGAGCTGAGTTTCTGTGACTTACTGTAATGTTTCTATTTCAGTGGATAATTTGTGAGAAACAAGGTAATATAAAAATTTCCAACTTAGTGTCAGTGCAGAAGTGAAGTAAGTGGGCTCAGTGCTACTGTCATGTAAATAGTTAACAATATGATGTTTTACAGTTGCATAGTATGCCCAGTGAGAAAGAAGTTGGGTCATTTAGGAATTTCATCTGTGTGTAAAGATAGTGCAGTTGTAGAAGTTTTTTTGATACTCTTCAGAATAGAGACAACAGAAACGTTTTTACTTCAAAGCCCATTAATGTCCTCTTTCAGAACCATTCTATGATTTCCTTTCTTCTACTTGTTAAATGCACATTTTTCTGTGATCCACCCACTGGGCTTGAGACTGCACTGCAAGACACCATGTAGTTACACTCAGCTTTGGACTTGGGAAGGTTTAACAAACAATTGCTTGCATGTCCTCTGAGGCACAGAGGTAGCAGGATTGGGTTGGCTACAGACCACTGAAATATCTACAATTTCACATCCCTCTTCTTTATTCTGGAGCTTCTATCCCAGCGTGTGCTGCTGGTACAGAATATAGTTGCTCAGCTAATACCCTCTATTGTAGGTAAATGAACCCTTAATCTCTTGTAGAGATTTTGAGAACAATACCTCCTCTCAAAATACAGTCCAGGGACATAAAGTGGACAACTTCTGTTATTCTTCTTCAGATTGAAGTTGAGGAAGGGATTAATAGCTTAGCCTCACTTTTTTGTCAATGCAGTATTGTAGCCTATGGATCTGTTTGTTTGTGCTGGGGGAAGAGCAGCCTAAAAGATAGTAACTGTGCCACTTAGCACCACCTGTCTGTGCAGTACTGTGTGCTGTTGAAAATACCTGCACCAGTTAGTGGAGAACCATGAACTTTGTTCAGTTTGTTCCTTGGGATTGTGGAGGCTTCATCTGTTGCAGCCTGAGTTAGGTCTTAGATATATATATAGATAAAAAATTATTTATTTATTTATGTATATGAAAAATTGGAGAGGCTTCTCATGTGGAAGAGCGATTAGGGGGGAAATTGTTGTTAAAACAGGAGAAGCTGGATGTTTGTGTGAAACCCAACTGTTCAGAGTTTCTCAGTTCTAAACCATAACACAAGATGGCAGTGCATGTCATCACTAAGACAAGTATCTCAACAAATTGAGAGGTGGGATGGGAAAACTATTTGTTGTCATGTGGGTGAATATTGGTGCAGATCCTATCTTCTCTAGAATGGAATGCTTTGAGATTTTTAGTGGTGCTAGAAAACTCATTTGATGGCATTTGTTTTCACTAGGAATTGAGTAAGAAGGTTGGCTTTATTCTCTACTAACAAAGCTGTTTAAAGAGTGATAATATGACTGCTTCTCTTTATTTTGAATTCCAAGATTACGATAACAGAAGTAGTACTTTTGCATTTGAAGGATATATGTGTGTATTTCTAATATCCTTCAAAGATACTTGCCTTGTGCTCCATCATGGTGCATTAGTACAAGTAACATGCTTCCACACAATACACAGAAGGCACCAAGAATGAGTTTCCATGGATCTGCTGTTGTTGCACCTTGATGAGAAGTTAGAGGTAGATCATACGGGTTTTTTTAGTTTCATAAGTGAAGATAAGCATCATTTAGTCTGGGAGCCAGGAGATTTGGAAGGATGTTGTAGTGAGGTGGGAGTCAATCTCTTCTGCCAGGTAACAAGTGACAGGATAAGAGGAAATGGACTCGGGTTGAGCCAAGGGAGTTTTAGATTCAATACTAGGAAAAATTTCTTCACTGAAAGGGTTGTCAAGCATTGGAACAGACTGCCCAGGGAAAGGGTAGAATTAGCACCCCTGGAAGTGTTCAGAAAATATGTGGGTGTGGTACTTGGAAACATGGTTTAGTGGTAACCTGGGAGTTTTAGGATCAAGGTTGGACTTGATGATCTAAATGATTCTATGAGTCTATGAATGTACTGGCTTCAGTTCTACCATTTTAATGGCCTTAGGCGAATGAATTAGTTACTGTTACTCCATTCATTAAATGGTTTTATTAAGGATTTGCTGAACTATGAGCATGTTTCTTAATGCCCAAATTAAGTAGCACTGTGAAGCCTGAGGTACAACCTATTGGAAGCATTAATATATTCTGTGCTGATGTTTGTGTAATTCAGATGTTTTCAATCCAGAAAAAATACATTCAAAGCTAACTTCAAGCAGAGGAGACCACTATAAATAATACATCATGACTGGGTAGACTAGAGTTCTTCATGGGAGTTGGAAGAGGGAGTAATTCCAACCTCGAGACTGGCCTACTTTGATAGCTGTACTGTAATGTATCCCTCTATTCCTTATTCATCTTAACCTGTATGAAAGATGGATATCTGAGCTCTGGAGGTGACTGGTGGCATATCTATTTTATGCCTGTCCACTGATAGCAGTGCTGCTGAATCTGAGGGTGTGGTATTGTCAGGCCTTTCCTTATTGAAAGAGAGCACAAAACCTGTGTATCTTGAGCAGCGTTGATTTTGGATGATCTAAGACAACTCTTAAACAGTTCTATCTTATCTCTACTTGGCACTCACTATTGCTGCTTCCTGAGGTAATTTAGCTGGGAGTTCGAAAGTCTTCAGCACATTTTTTTGGTGTGGCATCATTGGTACTGAAAACTGTGAAGCTGAGGTTCAACATGCTGGCAAGGCAGATCTCACCACAGCCTGGGAAGAAGATTGATGTGTTAAAAATTAATTCACATAGCGACTGTTGAGTGCGTAGGTGTTTGGTGTGCTCACTGCTCTTCCAAAACACTTTGCAAGTTGCCTTCTGTTTCAGAGAAAGATTAGTTTACCTTCGCTTTAGTCTAGATACTGTTGTGTCATAATAGAGAAATTGATGGTTACTGGAATAAATGTTTACACTTAACACTCAAAATTTCACGGTTCCCAGTACAAATGAAGGTGTGCGACTTGCAATTGCAGAAGCTGTTCTAAGAAAAAAAAATCTCTGCTTGTGCTGTTGTTACATACATCTGAACAAGATGAGGTGTGTGGTATCTTTGTTGTCTTTGGCTCTTTCTCTCTATTTAAACCTTCAGGAAATCTGAAGACTTAAACCTTTGATAGGGGAATTCTCTGAAGTGAAGCCACGGAAGTGGTGATTTGGAGTGTCTCTTTTCCTGTCCATCAGAAGGGACTTTCAGAAAAATTCCAGTCTTCCAAATTTTAGGTGCCTTCCTAATTGCCAGCAACTTGTCTGTTTTCTGTTACCCTATTCATCATTAACTGAAAATATTAACTAATCATAAAAATGTTGTATTTTGTACTGCTGTTACAAGCAGGTGATGTAAGTGAACTGTTGCTGAAAGGAAGATGTTTTTCTCTTGCTTTCCCTACTGAATGAAGAAGTAACAATGCAGCTCTTTGGGCCTCATTTCTGTTCTTCACAGGTCTGTGTATTCAGTTTCAGCTCTGCTGCTGCTTTTAGCTGTGCAGTTGGGCCTCTCCCAGCTCAGTGCTTAAGGGTTGGGAAAAAAACCTGTTGATGCACTCTGGATCTGCTGTTGAAAAACATGCCAGGTAAACCTACGTTTTCCTGTGACTACTTTTGGGTTTTTGCTGGTTTGCTTGTAGAGAGAAGTACAAATGGGATCTTAAAGAGGGTGGTGTCAAATTTCTATCTCTGTGAAAGACCAAGAGGGAAGAAGGTATGTATTGATTGTGTCATCTCTGATAAGTTTTTCTCAAAGGTTTTTTTTAAACCTGCTAGTTTGAATGTCTTATTTTAGAATGGTTTGAAGAGTGTTTTTACACTTCAGTCACAGGTCCGTAGCCTTTAACATTCTCTTTCAGTAGAAATACATACAGTTTTATTGTGCCCTTAGTGGCTCCTTAGAGTTGAGAGGAGAGCAGAGGGTGTGTAGTCTGGATATGTGTTTAACCTGAGTTTTCCATCCCAGTATGTCTGTGTTGCAGAAATACAGCAGTCCATGCAGTGTGTCAAGAGGGATCTACTGGACAGTTCTCTTCTAGAAATTGTCCAAAGACAATTGCCAGTGATGAGCATTCAGGAATCTCATGTCAGGCTGAACCTCCATTTTCTTAACCATGTTTTTTTCATTGAAGTTGAACAGAAAAGTAAAATTAACATCTCTTTCACAATTCCATAATACCCACAAGCTGAGAATTTCAGACTTTTTAGCTATCAGGGAACCTGTGACAAGGTAATGTTTTTGCTGTGAATAATACTTAATGTCCAGCTTGCCATCAATGAAAAGAGGAGGCAGCAGGCTGTGAAGGAAGAGACACAGTATTAAATGGAAGAATAAATAAAAATCTATACTGATATATTCACAAATGATTGTCACTCATATTGCATAAACCTAGTGTGCATTCCACACTGAGTATGTCATTCAACCAGCTTATACAAGTTTGATTTTTGTGAAGGAAAGATGTCTGGACTTGTTTTCCAGTTCTGGTTTCCCTTAAACAGCCTGTTGACTCAACTGAAGTCAGTACAGTGACTTGTGCTTGTTTAGGGGCAGCAGGGGAGTCACATGCAGGAAACTCAATGTTGTCTGAGGTTGTTTTGCTTGTGGCTGAAATACAAGATTTGAATCCAGGGGTCTGGAGTAGATAAGCTGCAATACCAAATTCATCAGATCAGGTGAGTGTTGCTTCAACAGACCCTGATCTGTGTCAGCTTATAGGAGAGTGGTTCTGTATCAACTGAAAATACATAATGAGCAAAGCCCTGTTCTTCCAAAAGGGAAAAAACAAAGGAATCAAGTCCCTTGAAGTCAGGTATTTGACAATACATACCTTGTCTCATACAGTCTGTCTTCAAGACCTTGTACAGATTTTTGTCCCAACTGCTGCTTGACCACTAAATGAATTCTACAGTATTGCTAAAGGCAGTTAAATTGAGATTTTTCAGGTTTTTTGGCTGGTTTATTTTCTATTAATTTAGATCAAATTAGATGTAACCAGTTTGCAAGAGAAAATCATCTTAGGACAATCTTAATAACAGGGAAAGACAAGTTTTTAAGTAACATTATGTCTGCTTCTTCACTTACATATGTTGTTGATATCAGGCTGTGAGCTCTGCTCTGGTGAGTGAAATCTCGAGGCTGGAAGCAGAGACATAGTTGTGTAGCCTTGCTGTCTGTGAAAGGTGTGATTGCTAGAGCTGTAAAAAGTCAGATGAGGAGAGTGCCCTGGTACACCAGTACCTAATATGGCAACAGTACTGTTGCATTTATCCTTTCATGCAAGGTCACCCCTGAGATTACACCCAACTAAGAACTCTTGCTGCCTGTAACAGTCTGGGCAAAGTCTTTGTCTTCCAGTCAACCAGTAAAAAATCTTTTCCATTTGAAGGGAGTAATGAAAATGCAGTTTGCTACCATTCATCTTATATGGTGCTTCTACTTATTCCTCTCCATGCCCATCAGTCTGTCTTAAAAGCTTTGAAAGGTGATGTCTCTTTCCTTCTTAGACTCAGAGTGCATGTTTGAAAAGTCCATTTGAAGAATTAATGAACCTTTTCAGTAATGTAACTGTGGTGCGTATCACTTGCCCAAGCCATTTTGTGGTCTAAAGTGAAATTGGTTCATTCATTCATTCTCCCCAGCTGCTTCAGCCTCTTTGTCAATTGCATTGGTCATATGCACATATTTCACCAGGTGGGGAAGCTTTCTGAAGGTGATCTTGCAGAAAATCCTGTTCTTTCTATATACTGAGGTATGCCCTGTGAGTCAAGAGGCATGAAATTGTGTAATGACTGTTTGGGATTTTTTTAATTGAACTAGTATGATTAAAAAAACCAAACTCTGGGACTGCCTGCAGTATTCAAGTGTAGTTCTGGGAGGAGCTGGCTTATTATCAGTGAGGATAAACCGAGTGCATAGGAAGAGAATTGTAAGGTAAAAGGCTTAAGTCTATTATGTGATGCTTCTTGTTCCTATTGAGAGCTTTTGTTTAACATGTAGCAAAGTAGTTCATTGAACAGCCTGTCTGTGAATAAGTACATCACTCAGCTTCTCTGTACTGTGTTTTGCTGCTTTTTTTAAAGGGTACAAAAAGCATAATTCATGGTTGAGCACTGGTGAAAGAGTTATGTCAATGTATATGTAAAGTCATAAGAGGTTTCAGATGTTTGTTAAATTTGCTGCTGAGCTACAGCTGGGGACGTAATGCTAGATAGTGAGGTAAGTGGAAATGCAAGAATTAAGCTGGTCACTGTACTGATTATGCAGCGTGAGAGTCATCTTGGCATTTCAGGATTGTTACTCTCTTCCAAGATGCTACTTCATTTAAGTTTAGAGACCACCAATTGTGATCATGCTATTCTGAAATCCATTTTTAGACCATCTTAGCAATTGGTCAATCCAGACTGGTCACAGCTGAGTTACTGGAGAGAGCTGACACGTTCTGATGTGGTCTGAACTTTGTGTCTTGGTTTTGTCAGTGTTAACCAGTATAGCCTGATTGATTTTTCTCTTTCTTCATGCAGATGCCTTTTTGGACACTAATCTGCACTTGTGCAACAGGAGTGTCATCTCTGCATGCCTTGGAACATCTTAGGCGTGGGAATCAGGGGCTTGAATGGATTAGGCACTGGCAGAGATGTAGATTTTGGCAGTGCCTTGAACTGGGACATGGTAATCTGCATGATGCATGCAAGTTGAATAAACATGGCAGAGAAGCCTTAAAACACTGAAGTCATTTCCATACAAAGGTATGTTCGTCCTTGGGTTGGAATCCTTTAAGTGATGTGGTGTAGGGACAGATAAGGTCTGGCATGACCTGCCAGTTCCCTTTTCTCATACCAGCAATGTATGGGCATGACGTGTTCTGGTGTTGTGGGCCAAGTATTTATTAAAAACAGCTGGAACCCAAATACAGTTGCAGATCAAAGTATCCAGGCTGGCTGGCTGACTCTGTTTATTGCACAGTTTCTTTAAAAAATAAACCAAGTCCCTCGTATGTATGTGTTTAGGATGGGAGATTATCGTCTCTACTTTGGATTTGGTTTTGATGTCTATTGACACTTCATAATGTTTAGCTGTAGGCAACTTAAGCAACCTTGAATGTTGCTGTAACAAAACCACCCAAACAAAAGTCACCCAATGAGGAAGCAGCCCAGCTGGTTGAGAAATTGTGGAAGTGATAGTGTTTTGAAATGACAGGGAGGAAAGAAAAACCACCACAAAACCTACTTCTTTTTGTGTATAGCCTGGAATGCATTATGTGTGTTAGGTTGCAGGAGACGGTGCAGCATAAGTATGAGAAGCAAGTTACTTCAGTTAGATGTGTAAATATGGATGCCCTCTTTTCATGTGTAATGATCTGAAATGGTATTGGTCTTAATGTTGTTTTAAATGTGTAAGGCTTAAAGGTTCACAGAGGTGACCTACTTCCTCTTTAATTATTTTTTTTTGTTTTTTTGGTGTTGCAATATTTCCTAGGCTTGAACTTTATAAGATGTACCACTTCATGGCCATGCTGTGCCTGTGTGCTCTGCACAGTTTAGGATGCTGTATCTTGTAAGAAGTTAGGGTAGCTGAGGGAAAATTAAAAAGGGGGAAGATAGCTATTTTGAAGTAGTTTAAAAACAAATATTTCTTTTTCTTCATCCAGAGGTCTTCAGCAATTCCTTTTTTCATTTCAACTTGATTTGTAAAGCATGTAGAAAAGATTGTTACACGTTTTAATACAGAGTTTTGTGTCTTTTGTCTTTGACTCTTTGGAAATGTGTGTTTTCTTTTGGTGAAGGACTCTGATTTAATTACTTTCTTAAATGGTTTTTGCCTTAACCAGCTGACAGTATTTCTGGTTTATTGTTACCCATGTAGTTCAGTAGGTCATCACTGCACTGAGAATTGGTCTTTCCTAGGAGGATTGTTGATGAGTATCTGAATGGTGGTGAAGATGTTTCCAAGATGACACTGGTGTCCCACATTGATGTACAGCTGGAATAGAGAGGCAGGAAAGATGTGAGACATCTGCAACTGGATTCCATTTTACAGAAGAAGCATCAGCACAGAAATGAAGCAGCTTTGGCCCAGGGCTACAGTGCAAGTCTGAAATGGAGTTGGAAACTGAACCCTGATATGCAGAGATCTAAGTATGTGGCTGAATTACAAGCCTGTCTTATGTCATGAGGATTTGGACAAGAACTGTCACTGGATAGAAAAGGAGGAGAAGCACTGTGAAACATTACACTCTTGGTTTGTGGTGATTTTTGCACTAAATGTTCTCTTCCTCATCTGTTTACCCACACCACCTCCCAGGCCACCACATAGATCCTTCTTGCTCCTACAGACCTTGTGGCTGAGGTTCCCTGGAAATACCTGAGGAGCGATTGGGTTTTGTAAGCAGTAATGTTCTCCTGAGACTTCTTGGCAGCAGAACTTCATTGTTAATACTGTGGGGCCTAATTTGTTCAGTTAAAATTATTTCATGGGTGCCTGAAATGGCAGCATCACACTGTAGTATTTCTCACCATATGTGGATAGTTGTATTGCTGAAAACAGGTGGAGTGCCCTGTGCTGTAGTCACACCACACTGTGAGTAAGCTTGATGGGGTCAGAACAAAATGACTGCTTTTTCTCTAAACAGCATTGGATGAGAGAAAGAGGAGAGATCTGGTCTTACTGAGTTCGTTGATTCCTGCCATGGTAACAGCATGTCCTGTGATGGAGGAAACAGTCACTGGGATGGATAGGAGCTGTGGATTTCCTGGTGTGTAGTAATCTCTTTTGGTAAACTGTCATAAATCAGGAAGCATGTACCTCACAGTTGTCAAATTGCAGTCCAGACCTTTAGTGCTCAGTTTTCTATGGATTCATCTTCAGTCTTTTGTCTTACCATCTCAAGGTATTAGGTTAATCTTGCTGCTGTTTTCCATCACACATGACCACATTTCATCGTGGGAATAGGAATTGTGAAGTGACCCTAAAACCAAGTATCATTTTTGTACTTCTAAAAGATGAGTTGATATTAAGTACTACTTTTATACCCCTGAAGTTTGCTTGGTCTTTAAAGCACAGAACAGGCCTGTGGGGAGAGTTTTCGTCTGAAAGGTGTCATGCAGAAGTTTAGCAGAAACTACTGAGGTGATGGGAACATTAAATGCTAATTAATGGTGTAGGTTGAATTTTGAGATCACTATTGCATGGACTGGCTACCTGGTACAGTACTGCTATCAAATGTATGAAAAAGTGAATCATCTGGCTTTTCATGTTTAGTGCTGAAGAAACTCTAAAGGTACAAGGCCTCATGTAGGTCAGCTGTGGTCTAAATGTGATCTCCAGCAGTGATCACCGACTGTGTAGAATGGCAGTGGTTTCTGCCCACTAGAAATGAATTTCCAGGAAAGCACATGACTTACTTTGCTCACCTTACTTTAGCTAATAGAAAGAAACTGAGAGCATTCATCAGCGTTAACAGGTTTTGCATTGAGTGAGGATCCATGTCTCATAGCAGATGTGGTTATTTGCATAGGAGTGAGATAATTTCCAATGATCAGCTTAGAATGAGTTTGGCTAATTCAGTTACTACATACCATTTCCTGCTGAGAAGTGTAGAGAGAGCTGAAATGATCTGCTGTGTAAACACAGAGGACAGAGACCAGGTATATGCAAAGAGCTTGCCCAAGTATGTTTAAGCATCTTGATCTGGTGGGGTAACTTTATTCCAATAGAATGAAAAGTTGCCTCTTAAAGCTGTTTAATGAAAATTTACTATGAAATTTGACATTTTGTCTTAAAATGTTTTCCAGTGTTCTGGTCTTCAGGTAAGAAAATAATCTTCCCTTTAGCCAACAAGACAGGATACTCGATGCTAGATTTCTGGAAGGATTCTGTGATGCTTTTAGATCATTTAAGAGTTGCCATTATCTGAGCAGATTATCAGTCTTACCAGTTGCTGTGTTTCAGCCAAGGTGGACTTCAGGATTGCAAAGTGTGTAACTTTTTTAGTGGGGACAAGACCCAAAGTTGAACCTGAGAGGTTAAAGTGCCTTTTCAGGGTAACATTCACCCAGCTGCCTTGGTTTGTCTTTTGCCTGTATAACCAAGGCAAAAGCTTGATTGTTTTGGAAACCTGGCTTTTAAAACATAGTAGATCTGAATTTCATTGGTGAGAAACACACAAATAATTTCTGTGGATCTCGTCCTGTCAGACTATGGAAGCTGCATCCTGCTTTTCCTCTAGGATGAGTCACTGAAACAGTGCTGTTTCCTTTTATAGTGGTATTCTGGTTGTCCCTTGTTGGAGAACTCACCCAGGAAATTAAAAGCTCTGCCTGTAAGTGAGAGTGGTGTGGCCAGTACAGAAGTTTGTGCTTCGTGGGCAAGTGAGCTTCCTTTTTATGTTCACTGTTATCTTCCCCTGCTGTTTTCTGTGGCCAGCACTAGATGGGTTTTTTTAATATTTAAGGATCAGGAATGTCTTAAATGTTATCCAAATTTTAAATAATTTCCACTTCTTTGTCACTCATACCCTGTGTGTGGTGTCTGTCTGGGCATACCTCAAAGGACAGATGAGTTTTTTGAGCAGAATTTAGCAGCTGGACTCTCCAGGGGGAAAAAAAAGAGGTGGTGGATTTTCATGTAACAATAAATGTGCAAATGTAGTTTGATACTATTCTTGTCAAAATAAAAGGGACAACCAATGGGGCATCAAGGAGTGCTCCATCTGATTCATTAAGGTCATTAGCCAGGGGTGCTGCTGGTGAGGAACTGATAAGAAAAACAGATGACAAACAGAGAATTGTTCTATGAGTTTGGCTGGAATTTTAATTGCACTTCTCCCTGTGTTAGTCAAGAAAAGGAACGTTTAGCACAGACCAGTGAGGACTGGTAACTCTAGAGAGAGGTCCTGGTGCAGCATCCTGCCCCCACTGGCAGTGCTTTCAGAAGACACGAGGTGGCAGTCAGGGAGTCTGCACCCAGCAGAGGGCTGGCCATCAGTAATCAGGAAACAGGCATTTTGCAGGGGTTTTGTCTTCCCTTTCAAATTTTTAACTTGATTCTGTGTGACTCAGTCTAGTTGGACAGTTCAAGGAGACAGACTGAGGCCATGCCTGTTGCAAGGTGCCACCTCTCCCTGCCACCCTGCCTGCTGTGCTGATACGTCAGCCTAGCAACAGACATGGTGTGGGCTGTGCATTTCACAATGATTGTGGTTTTGAGTGAGCCCTGAAATCTGGCAGAGTAGTGAAGTCTGGCACAGATGTCACAGCCTATGCGTCCTCCTAGATGCTCTCTAGCACCCTCCCTGTGCTGTTTCAAGGGCTGTTGCCCAGCTCTCTGGTGTGCTCTCAAAGCTGCTGCACCACCTGGCAGTGGATGGTCACGGAGCTGATGGTTCCATTTTACTGGGCTGGAGGGTTAATGACTTTCTCACTTCAATACTATAAGGCTGGAAAGCCTGCAAGGGGAGTTTTAGTTCTGAAAGCTGCATGTGATCATATCTGTTTGCCAGGCTTGGAAGAGATTCATAGTCTCTTTAGTCACAGGTTTAACCCAGGAAGGCTGCATAGCAGGAATCTACAACAGAATAATTCATGTCAGAAGGGACTTAGGAAATTCTCAAGTCCAACCTCTTGCTCTAAGCAGGGTCAGTTTTGAGATGAGATCAGGTTACTCCAGTCTTTATGTGGTTTGGCCTTGAAAACCTTTTAGGACATAGAGTGAAACTTCTCTGGGCAATCTGTTCATTGATTTATTGGTTCTAATAAATTGGCCTTCTACTTGTTATTCTTGTTCGTTTACTTTCTAGCCTTTTAGGCTGATCTTTCATGTCTGTTTTCACCAGAGGAGACAGAAAGCTTATGCTCATGGCTTCTAATCAGGTCCTGGGGAAGGGCTGGGTATAATAAACCCATGCATTTCAAGACTGTCAAAGTGAAACAGCACTGCCATTGTGGAGCACCTGATTTACATCAGCCTGGTAGAGATCATGTTCTTGTGGCAGGTTTTTCCACTACGTGACAATAATGGTGTGAGCATTGCAACAGTAGTGTTTGTTTGGGATGGAATAGTGTATAAGGTGGCATGCAATGTGATATATTTGTTGATATTGTCTCAGACTGGTTTTGTTGATGAGGAGCCTCCTTTCATTTTGGCTGCATCATGGTTGTCTCAGGCCTTTCCCTTTATAACCTACTCACTCGGTGTAAATTACATTAAGGAAATAATAAACAAATGCCAATGGGGTTTCCCTATCTGAAATTAGCTATTGACCTTAGACTACCATAAACTACATCTGCAAAAAGCCCCCCCTGGTTTTCCTGGTGGGCTTGAGGAAGCCTGGGTGGCTTTTTGTGAGTTAATGTTTGGAGGAGGAGTGGTGGGGATGGTGTGAATCTTATGTGTTTTGCTGCAGGAGCTGATGAGTGCTTGAATGAGTGGACTTCCTGATTCAGAGGTAAAGAATGAATGGTCTCTCCTCATAGTTTCAGATTTATTATAAAAGGTACTTTAGCAGCTCAGTGGTGTCTGCAGCCCCACGCAAGTGCTGCCTCGATAGTTGTTTCCACTGCTTGAGAAAAAGTCCATCTGACGCACCAATGGGAAGTTGACACTTTCAGTTCATTAAAGCAAAAGCATCTATGAGTGCATGTACTCAGCTGAGAATGTTTCAGCTTCTAACAAGGGCCTGAAAAGGCTTGAACTTCAAAAGCTTCTATTGTTTGAAGGCACAGGCTGTTACAGCTCAGCTCCTGCTGCAACACAGGGACTAAGTGTGTAGTTGCCATTTGATTGTTGCACTAGCCTTGACCTTATTTTATAATTACAACTGGCTTTCTGTGTTTGCAAGATAGCAATGAATTTGGAACACGTAAAAGAAATTGCCTGGCTGTGATGGTTCACTGAAGGTACCTTTAGAGACAACTGATGATACACCTGTGTTTTACTAATTTTCCTAATACTTGTCTGGTTTGTTCTCTTCACAGAGCTAATGTACCTGTCTGTATTTTTCCTTCAAACTGGTTATTGCTGTGCTTCCACTGGAAGGTGGCTCTGAAGGGGGTTTCGCCCCCCCCTCTATTTTGCTTTAATGGTTGCTTTGGCATTACACCAAAATACCACCACTTGACAATGCAGCAGCATACTGGTGACCTGTGGGAAAGATTTCTTAATTTGTTAGCAACTGCATCCTGCAGACCAGACTGAAAGGGAGCTCAGCTACTCTTGGAGAAGTTAGCAAACAGAAACAGCAGGATAAGGTGGCTTCCACATGGAAGTTGTTACTGCCTTTTCCATCCTAAATGAGTTTACTGCTGTAGCAATGGGTATGGTTTAAGGGCTTTTTCTGTGTTCTGGGTCATGTTCCACTTGCAGACTCTGCTGATACCTTCAGGGTGGTCTGAGGGCAGACCTTCCCAGCCAAGACCTTGGTGGTGTTTTTATTCCCATTGTCCATGGACCAGCATTTTCCTTGCTGCTGAAATAGTAGTTGTTGCCTTCTGCACCCCTTCCATGTTTCAACACCAGCCACACTTTTACTTCCCTGCCCTCCTTTGTGCACAGGCATTGTCTCCATATTCCTCCTAAGTAGCCTGTCGCCACTTCCACCTCTGTACAACTTCCTTTTAGTGTTTGAGCTCAGTCAGGAATTCCCCTTGGGCGGAGCTGGCTCCCTGCCATGTTTGCTTGACTTCCTGCACATCAGAACGGTCTGTTCTGCTTTAAGTGGTGGTTCTTGGAGATCAACCAGCCTCCTGGGTCCCTCAGCCCCCTATGGGATCCTGCCTGTCAGTTCCCTGAACAAGCACAGATCTGCTCTTCCGAAGTGCAACATCTCTATTCTACCTGCCTGCCTCACCTCTCTCAGGTGATAAGCCAGGGCTGTGATCAACCTTCATAGCTGTAACTAGTTCATCTTCATTAATGAGCAGCAGATTGAGCAGGATGCATCTCCTAATTGACTTACCTATCACTTTTATCAAAAAGTTGTCCTCCAGAATTGCTCTCTTAGGTTACTTACACTCTTCCTTGTTGCCCTCCCAAGCAGATACTGGCATGGTGAAAACCCCCAGAGAGCATCACAGAATCATTAAGGTTAGAAAAGACCTCCAAGATCGAGTCCAGCCTTTGACTGAACACCAAACACCACCATGTCAACTAAACCATAGCACTAGGTGCCACATCCAGTCATTTCTTGAACACATCCAGGGATGGTGAATCCATCAGTTCCCTGGGCAGCCTGTTTCAATGCTTAACCACCCTTTCAGTGAAGAAATTCTTCCTGATGCTCCATCTGAGCCTGCTCTGGCACAGCTTGAGGTTCTGTCCACTTGTCCTGTCATTGAGAGAAACAGAGCCTATAATCAAAAGGCTTCTCCCAGCTGATGACAACTGATTTCATCAACTTTCTCTTGGTTTTGGTGGCCTGTAGCAGATTCCTCTCTCACTGTTGTGCTTATCGGTCTGCTCTCTCATCCTGACCCCTAAGCTTTTGGTCAGACTGTCTCCTATTGCTTTGCAGAGCTCCGTGCATTCAGGTTACTTCTTTGCAAAGAACACAGCCCTAAGCTCTGCTTCCTCCTCTTTTTTACTCCCTGGGGATCCATCCATCCACCCATCCATCCATCCACCCATCCATCCATCCATCCATCCATCCATCCAAGCACTGCAGTCATGTAAACTATCACACTGCATCTCTACTGAAGATACCACAGCTTTGTGCCTGCACATGGACTTTTCTTCTACTTTGCAGCATTTTTTTTCTGTACAGGTCCTTCAGAGATGCCCCATGTGATACACCTTGAGGGTGGGAGAGGGGCGAGAGTCTTGGGAAAAGATTGGGAGCACTGGCTACAGTATGTTCCGTAATTTTCCTTTTGCATGGAATGGGTTCAGGTGTCACAACGTTAATCTTTCTGTGAAGCAAAGAAGCTGCTCCAATTGTGCAGGAAACATTGGGAAAGTCCCTCCTGGGTACTGTTAATCCTGTGAAAAAAACCTTTCATAACCCCTTTCTGGGTCCAAGTGAGTGATTACACCCTGGGAGATGCAGGCATTTCTAATCTGGCTCTTTCATGCACAACTTGCATGACATGGGGTGGGTTTGTGTACCTGTAGAATGAATGCTGGGACTGGTCACTCTTTAATGACAAATTCCAAATATGCTAAATTCCAGATGATTTACTTTAATACATTCTTTCATCTACTTAATGCACTTGCACAAACACATCTTTTCTGTCTCTTGATAATTTCTGTTCAGGCGTTTTCAAGCAGATTTTTGCTTTTCTTCAGTGGTTTTCCATATGGTGAACTCTGTCCCACAATGGATTTGAGATTTAGTCCCCAATGAGGAAGAATGGAGAAAAACTTTTTCTTCCTCTCTCCAGTGTAAGGGAGCAGAATTAGCTGGCATTGGTCCTTTTCTCAGAAGCTGGAAGATTGTGGTTCCCTTCTCCCACATCCTCATCTCTACACAGATGTGTACAGCTATTGATGATTAGAAGTAATTTTTTTCATGTTCAGGGTTCTTCAGGTGAATTCCACCCAGGCTGTGATAGCTCCTAAACTGACTGTCTGGAGAGGAACTATCCTAGAACAATTGCTAGGAGCTCAGTGCACACTTCCCCTGAGCACTTCTCCATAGCTGTGGAAGTTACAATGTGCTCAATGGCTGAGGTGTCTCAGTAACTTCTCTTCGAGGGGGTTTTACGGTGCATAGTTTGAGAGGCTCTGTCTTGGAGCTGTGCTGTGTCCCTGGGATGTGCAGCTGCTGTGAACAGAGTAATTGGTTTTATTCTCTCCTTTACTGTACCTGCCAGCAGAGTGTGTCTTGCAGGACTCAGCTGTGGTGAAAACATTGCGTTAGAGCAGATCAGAGACCCGTGGCAGCTGTAAAAGCTTGGGATGGAGTGCCTTGCTGTGTCACTTTATTGCATGCAGCCTGTCACTAGGCAGATGCGAAGATGGAAACAGCCTGTTATTAGTGGAATCCTTTTCAAGAAGGAGTAGAGCTTTTCACATGCTTTGACAGTACAAGAATATGTTACTGTAACTTCCTCAGAATTCCATTTGTCTGAAGGCATGTGTGTTTTGATGAAATCAGAGTTAAGTTTTTTCTTGTTTCTGTCATTAAAGATTACCAGAGTACTGTTTTGGGTAAACTAATTTTCTGATCTGTGGTGTAATGAGTGCTTTGCCCTTATCTGTTTGTCCTGTGTTTCATATGGGCACTGAGGCTTTACATGCAAACCATTATTTCCCTTCCTCTTTGAGTAATGTTTTTTTCATCTATTTTATTAAACTTCTGGCTCCTTCCCACTTGTAGACTCCTTAAATCATAACCTGATAAGTCACAGTGTACATTAATGGTGCTGTATTGCAGTGACAGGGTATTTGGTCCAAAGTAAGTTTAAATACCGAGGTCTATCAAATGGAGCTTTGGCTCCATTTAGTCTTGTGCACACTTACCCTTCCACACCCACTGCAAAGTTAAGCCTTATCCCTCTCCTCTGCCGAGCCAGCTTCACCCTCCAAGCTACCCTGCCCTTGGGAGCCTCCAGTGCATCATCTGTGCATCCCATAGCTCATACCTCCACTCCCACCTGGCACATCAGGCTCTGCAGAGGAGCACAGGGGAAGGGTCTTCCTTCTCAGTGCCTTGTCCTGTCTTATGACCCTCCTTCAGGGGACAAGGAAGCACAGCTGCCAGAGAGCACATCTGTGCCATGGAAAATAGACCTGAGCCACAGCAGGTGGCCAAAGGAATACAGAGGCAGCCCAAACCCCAGATGGCTTCTTTGCCACAGACACAATATTCCTGTGCTTCAGCCTTGGTTCAGCTCTTTCTCAGCTGAAGCAAATACAGAGCTCCTGTATTTCATTAAATGAATAGTAGGGAATACCAGCAAAGGAGAAAGAATTTTTCTTAGGATTTCTTATTTTTTACAGCATGCTTCCACATAGAGAATGCGTGCTGTACCAATGACTCCTTCACTGCAGCAGTCTGGTCCCCAGCTAGGTCTGCTTATACCTCCAGTGAAACAGGAATCTCCTGGTGAGGATATGATTATAAGTACACAACCATAGCATGGGCGTGAAAGAGCTGAACTGATGCTTTGCTGGAGAAAGTAACTTCTTAATTTGGAGTGTGCTTATACTTGGAACCCTAGTAACCTTTCAGTGTAGTTCACGCTAGTAAACAAGTACCAAAAAAAGAAGTGGTCTGATAAGATTATTTTGTCCTTAGAGTGCACTTTTTGTATACACATTGATGCTGAGGGCATGAGTGACATTCATAAGGTCAACAGGAGGGTAAGCTGTGGAGTTAAATGACTTGCTGAAAGCAATACAGTAAGTCACTATCAGCATGGAGCATGCCTATCTTGTCAATGGGTTCCTCTTTGTGTCAAACCAGAGACCCATTTAAATACAGACTAAATAATTTTGTAGCAATAGCGAAACACAGAAGTTTCTCATGCAGCAAGTTAGTGGTGTCTGTGTTGGTATGGGTTAATCATTATTCCTAAGAAGGGTTTTCCTGTTATGAGAAGAAAAGGTACTTTTACTTCTTTTCCCCATAGCTTTATTGTCTCACTTGGAACAAAAAGTTTTTTGAAAAGCAAATTTTGCTTTGCTACCATTAATACAGTTGCAAATGCAAGTTTTATGAAAAAACTTCATGCAATTCAAATGCAAAATGTGAATCTATTTGGAACTACAGTCACTTGACTGAAAGATTATAATGTTCAAAATATGTTTAGAAATGTGTTAATTATGCTGAAAAGTGCTCTTCGTTTCTTACAGCATAGATCTGTCACCTGCTACAGAGGACTTTCTCACTTATATTTTGTTTTTAATATTTGAGCTTTTCTCACAATATTTTGAAAAATATAGGGAAAAGTTTTCTCATAATTTTCTGCAAAGCACTGTTTTGCCTTGATCAGATGAAGGTCTTTCAACCAAATGATATCTCCCAGTTTTTAGGGCTGGATTCTGCTCTAATTGTTAGCAGAACAGTCATCGTTTGAAGCTTGTTTAGGTGCCTGTGCAAGTGTAATGTAAAGCTGGAGTTCAGCCTAATAAATGCAGCATTCTGTGTTTTTTCACTGCTAGAAAATGAGTTTGAATCATGAGGCCCAGGCAGCGGTGAAGGTCAGTTCATTGTCATTTAAGAGCCATTAATCAGATAGAAATTCTTTCCCTCTTCTAGCTGATCTCTTTTTGAAATGTTGCCCGGTTTTAAGTGTTGAAACCAAAGATGAACCATACTCCTGTGATACATCTGCAAGGTATGTGTTTCTCAGTGGCAGCTTTTGAGGCAGAGCAGACACAGAGCACCCCTGCTGCAGGCAGGGTTGAGGCTAACCTCTGTTCTTGACCATGAGGATTCCAAACCCTTGTGGTGATGACTAGTGCAGCTAATGATGCACAAATGGTATCCCATAGCAATTTCCACACCTCATTTGTCTTCCGTGCTATGCAGAAGACCTGCTTAAAATAGCAGCATCCCTCAACCACAGTCTGGTTGTGGTGGCCTAGCCCTGCAGTCACTCGAGCCAGCCTGGTAATTCCAGCACACCATTCATGGGTAGCTCATCTCAGCAGGGGCATTCCCATGCCTGGCTCCCATGCTGACAGTCGGTGTCTGTCTGTGTTCCTGTCTAGAAGGATTTTCATCCTTGTGTATGGCCTCAGCTCCATGAAGCTGCTCGTGAAGGTGCTGTTGACTTCAGAAGGCTCTGGCATTCCCGAGTCATTCTTTCCTTCCTGCCTGTGTTCGTTCAGCATGTGTCCAGCTCTGGTTTCATGCTCAGCTCTCTTCTTTAGCCCTTCCTCCTCCATTCTTATCTCCTTAAAGGATGATTGAGGCACAGAAATAGCACTTTATGCACTGTTCAGAGGGGTTATTATGTGGTTTCCTGGAGAGTCCAAGCTTGCATGTAACTTGCTTGTCAGTTTTCTGAGTTTGTGTTTTTTTCTCCTCTTTTGAAACTTAAATGCTGATTGCTCAGCCCCACAGGAAACCATCTTTAACCAAACCACAGCGACAAAATTATCACATACCCCCTCCCCAAACCCATCTCAGAGATCACATAGGTGGCACAGTTTCACAGCCCTAAGAATTTCAGTGCTTTGCAGTGGGAATGCACAAGCTGGGTAGGAAATCCCAAGGTGTTCCACTGTGTCTCCCTCAAAAGGCCAATGCTCATTAGGCTCATACCAATTCCTCTTGGGTTTTTGAAGTAGGTGTTTTTCCAGGGGTGAGAAGAGATACTGCTGCTACCTTTATCACAGTGAACTCCAAAAGAGCAGGAGTTCTTTTTCAGGTCCTGTATATGCTGAGCAGGTCACATGTCAATCATGCAGGAGTTTGACTAGAGCAGGCAAAAACTCAGACACCAGCTGGTGAAGCGGCCATTTGTTGTCTACTGTCATCATCCTTTTCTTTGCCATTCCTGATGACTGATGACTTTTTATTTTTACTAAAGATGTAAGCTCACCTAACAGTACAGAATCAAGGACTCCTTCACTTACTCTAGTGATGCCCTGGTTTGGGAGTGTGCCAGGTATCCATAGTTACGTTCTCCATTCATCTTTGTCCTCCATAAGCCTTTATGGTTGGATGGGCTTTTTTCTGTTCAAAGGTAATCCTACTTGTTGGGCATTTTTTTAACATGCTGCTTCTGATTTTAGGTAATGCTGTTATATTGGCTAGTAATGTACTGAGCACAAGCAAAAGTCACTGAAAATACCCTTCTCAAGAACAGTGAGTTTCATAAATGATGGAACTATTTCGTTTTAATACTGCTGTTTAACAAAGACATGTATTGCTGCTGTTTGTGGTAGCTCTTCGTGGGACCAGGAGAAACAAAATTCTATCTTTTCCCTCTCCTGCAGCAAACACAAGTTGTGTTGTATTCACTGCTCAGACTGTTAAAGGATGATAATCACTCATTAGCTCTCTTTCATGGTACAAGGTATCATTTGAACAAAACCTAAAAGAGGTACCATAGTAAGTTAGCACCAAGTCAGAACTGGAACTCGGAATTTATGTTGAAAATCTTGACCCTGATTTCTCCAGAAGTTAACAAGCATTTGCAGCTGTTCCTTTTTTTCCCCCTCTCACATTCAGGAATATTTGCACAGAAATTACAACATACTCATGGAACAGTAACATGACTACTTCTCATAAAGCAATGAGGATTTAAGAAACTGGGTTTGCATGGCACTCCAGCACATCTATTGGAAGGCTTTCTTCCTGGGCTGTCACTTTTGATTAATTTGGTCTTCTCAGAATTCTCAACATCTGAATTTTCCCACTTTCCTCTGATTTATCCAGCTTTCACAGTTTGTTTTCTGAACTGATGACACTCCCTCCTTTATTCTCAAGAATAAGTTCCACAAGTTAGTGGAAGGCCAAATTCTGCTTCTTGTGTTGACCACATAAATTATTTTTTCTACCCATTTTAAATTAGTATTTATTTCCTATAATAAATAATACCTTTCCTGTAATCTCTTTAGGTCTGCTTATTATACTGCAGTTTTTCTAGCATGCTTAATAAATTACATTACCATGGAGGGCTTTACTTCTATTCTGCTGTTTCTCCATACCTTCCTTGAAGCATAATGTTTTTCTTCTCATTCCAGGCCATGGGAAAGAAGCTGTGTAGGTGTGTTGCATGGCTGCTTTTCCTACAGATGCCCTGCTGGTGCTTGTCACAGGTGGAATCTCAAATGGGGCAGTGGCTTTGTTTGCCTTCCTAGGGCAGCAATAAGCTGTGAGCGCAAGGACAGACCTTGCTGACCTGGAGGACACTTCCCAGCCCTGACTCTGGAGCACGTTTGGAGATTGATGTTCTCTACATGCAGTGACTTCAACCTCTCCCGTCCCTTGTGTCACCGTGGCAGCAGGTGGGAGCTCACTGTTTCCACCACAGTTATCAGTCACTGTCTTCCACAAGGTCCAAAGTCTCATTTTGTCCTCTGCTGGTAAGGAAAAAGACCAAAACAATTGGATTTAACACTGTGGAGCAAAGAAGACTAAATGCTGTGATACATATAAGGAGAGAAAAGATGTTCTTTCCTGTTTTTCTCTCCCTCATCCTTCCCCCTTGAGTTTTGGCAAAATTGATAGTTGTTACCATGTGCATCTGTCTTGGACTGGTGACTTATGCCAAAGCTTAAAAGGAAACAGTTTGAAACTATGAGGAGCATCCTGAGACCCGAGACAGAAGATATTTGTGTGAAAGAAGGTGATCTGATGTAGTGTATGTGGCAGCTGTGCTCTGTCTTTTGTTCATGCAATGCTTGGACACTGTCCTGCATCTCTAAAGCCTTTCCACCTCTGGGGCTCAGAAGGATGGTCTGAGTGTGATCTCAGATGCTGTGAAGCCTGTTTGTGGTTCATACCTCTACTGTGTGTGGTCCCATTTTTCAACAAGCTGCGGCTGGTCACAGAGGGTGGACAAGCAGCACCAGGAACCTGTTCAGGAGAGGTGACACAACCCCCGTGGCTGTGTGACAGGGCAGACTGGCCACATGACTTCAAGACCGTGTCTGGCACATGGCAGTTCTGACCGCAGCTACATAGTTCAGTCACTTGATGGGGAGCGTGGGGGGAAAACCCAGAAGAATTTAAAAATCTGCCTAAAAGAAAAAAAACACCAAACCTCCTTGGCCCTCTTGGCTGCATGCTGAACCAGAAAAAACCTGAACATGTAACAGTTCAAGCCATCAAAAGCCACACCGTGAGATGAAATCTTTTTTTTCTCTTTTTAACATGAGGTACCAATGATGAAAACTGCCAGAGGATGTCGCAGTCGATGACTTAAGGATGGAATTTCCACATTGCTTCTGGGTCCTCTTGGTTATACAGAGTGACGCCAGCCCTTTGGGGTTACTTGAATGTTGATGGTTTTGTAACAGCTCTTAACGTGCAGGGATTTTGGACATCAGCACTCCTGTCTTGGGAGTGGATTTGAGTGACGTTCCATGTTCCTGTCCAGGAAATGTGGGAAATCCTCTCCTGTTCCTGTATAATCAGAGGAGGCTGGGGAGAGAGGGGCTTGGTTAGCTCTCTGAATAAATGCCCCTGCAATTTTATGTTACCTGGTGTTTAGAGCTGCTCTTTGGAGTACTTCCAGAGGTGGACTTTTATCTTCCAGGAATGAAGAGCTGTATATGACCCTTTGTGCTTGCAGTTCTCAGTAATGCTGCTGTGATTTTTGCTTCTGATTTCTGTGAGCAGACATGAGCAGAGCTGCTCAGCAGTAGGTAGGGCGGTGATAACACAAGCAGTTGACATTTCTGCTTGAGCTTCCTGTGGCTGGTAGTTTGCTTTTTAAAGGTGAGCGCCTCAAGAGTCCCTCCTGCTCTCCTGATGCACTATGCAGATGTGTTTAAAGTTGATCAAAAAACCCAAACAGACAAGCCTTAGGTTTCCTCAGCCTAATTACAGTATTTCAGTTCCAAGTATTACTGGTAATTTCTTCTGGTCAATACTGAGATACTTGATGTGTGTAATAAATAGGTTAAAAAACCCTTCTAGAAATTAGAATTGCCTTGTGTTGTATGTCCCACTTTAAGTAACATGGAGATACTATGGTATTGAATTGACTAATGGGATTCCAGTGCTGCAAGACCATTCCTGGGATGGCTTGAAAACCCACAGCCAAATGAAAGTTCAGCTGGGTGTGGTGAGAGCTCCCTATTTCAGCAAGCTTTTGTGACATGAAGAGTTTGAAAACACAGTGTTCTAGGAAAAACTTGTGGCTGTGGCAGTCGCTGTCACCCCTGGTTTCATGATAAACCCGTGTGTTGTGCGTGTTACGCACGTGCGTGGCTGCTTGCAAAACCCGTTTGAATAAACTCAAGTGTTTGTTGTGATTTCCCAGGCAGCTGCCTTGTCCCCAGGCTGTCACCAACAGGGGAGCTTCTCTGCTTCCTGTGCAGAGTCCTCGGCTGCCACAGCGCGCTGTGAGTGATGAAATCAGGGAATTTCAGTGAGCCCAACAAGGAAGTGAATGTTCTGTCCCTCCTGCGTGTCATGGTCAGAAGTACCCCGGTGAAATTCGTGGGGGTGAAGCGAGGGCACGTTGAGAGAACTGCAGGAAGCAGCTCCTTTTCTGGAGCAAATCGGTGCAAAATCACTGGATTTTCAAAAGTAAAAATCTCCAGTGGTGGAGTTTTGGGAACCTGACCCAGCGGTGGTGTCGCTGTGCCTTTTGATTAAGGTTCGCTGCGAAGCAAGTGCCATTTTAAACAGCTAGCAGGTGGTTAACCAAAGGGAATTTCACTTTGCTGCAGAGATGGGAAACCACAATGTGTGTGTCTTCCTCCAGGTTATTCAGTGGGCATTCAGAGAAAAAATCCTGGGGGTGGAGGATGTGGGGAACATACTAAAAATTTCAAGTTTAGGTTCCCCTAGTCCATTCAGAGACTCTTTTAGCAGCGCTGTTGGGTGGGTGGAGAGGGATGTGTTGTGCCACAGATATCTTTGAGAGCTCTTCCACATTTTATTAGAGGTATGAAGATATGTAATTGCCCAGAGAAGTGGTGGATCCCTGAAGTGTTCAAGGCCAGGCTGGATGGGGCTCTGAGCAACCTGGTCTGGTGGAAGGTGTCCCTGCCCATGGCAGGGGGATTGGAACTGGGTGGTCTTTAAGGTTCCTTCCAACCCAAACCATTTTGTGATAATCAGACCCTAGTCAAAGTATACTTGTTGTAAAGGGCACTATTTCAAAGTACCCTCACTAAATTATGTGTTTATAGTAAGGGTATTAACATTTATTCATCAAAGAGGTCTCTTTTAAGAGCAGTGATAGGAAACCAGAGATTTTGGACTCCTTACTTTGTGCTGATATTGCCAGAGACCACTCTTCTGGAATAGCAAACACTAAAATGTTTCTTCTGCTGAACAGACTAGCTGAAGGTGGCCTGCAAATAAAGGAAATCTAACTGGTGATTTTTCAGGGCTGTTTCTAATTAATAATAGAATTCTTTGAGGGATTTTAAAAGGAAGGAGGGAAAGTAAATGAGTGGCCAGAAACCATCTATTTCTGCTTGCTTTGTACCATAGGGATGTCTATCCTTTCAGTTGGGTTGACTCTTTTTTGTATGTTTTACAGAAATAAGTTGGGTGAAGAAATTTCTGGATCCAGAAGAGCATTACACAATGTCAGACCCCTTGTAATTTCAGTATGTCCTTCAGGTAGTTATGCTGCAGTGATGTTATGTGTGCATCAGCAGATAACTTAGTCATCAAAATGAATTGCATTATCTGCTTATTTCTTATCTCTCATATGCCAGTTTCCCAGATACAGCTAGAATGAACAGAGCTAAAGTCACTTACACAACCTCCCAGGCCAAGATGGACTTTCTGTAGGAATCTCCCGGAAGTGAGAAGAGGTACCGAGCTTTGTTCCCTTGCTGTGTGTGCCAGTACAAGAATATGAGAACTGCAGTCCCTGATAAAGAGTCCAGGAGCAGCCTCTGACAGAGGCCAGTGATGATTAATACAGTGATGACTGTATATCTCTTCTTCTTCTAATCTTATTTCCCTGAGGATTCCCTGTTGGCATTTCTCAGCTAGTGATTTAGGGAATTCCTGAGCCAGATGCTGTGATCCCCACATGTGCTTAAAAGCCAACAGACCTTTCTTCCTTTAATTCATCTGATCGTTTTTGAAGCCATTTATCCTTTTGCCATCTGAAACATCCCATGGCAGTGAATTCCCAAGTCTGATTATGCTTTTTTTAAAATTAAATAACTGTATTTGTTTGGGGCTTTTTTTTTTCCACTTTATACTGAATCCCTGCATTATGAAAACCAGCCAGTACTAATCTTCCCATCACCACGTTGCTCACTCCCAATTTGAAAAGCATCACCCATCAGTCATCTTTTTTCCTACTTAAGAAGTTTGAGCTTATTTAATCTTTCCTTGTGTGAAAGCATTTCTGAATCTCTCTGTTTGGTTTCCTTTCTATGTATTCTGTATGTTAACTGTATATAATTCACTAGAAGGTGACCCAAGCTGTACAATGGATTTGTAAGTCAGCACAGTGTCTTTGGTTACTCTCTCCAGTTCCCAGCTTCCTTTTCTCTTCATTGTGGCACCCGATCCCTGCCCTGGTGTGTTCAGGGAGCTTAAACTAACCTTGATATGGCCAAGGATGTAATGTTTCCTGAATGACTCACAAAAGATACTCTGCCTGCAGGCACCAGGTCAGACTTCGTGTGGAGTGGTGTGCCAGTACAGATCAGTTAAGACATGGATTTGTGGTTTTTACAAAGGCTGACTTTGCCAGAAAGGGAGATGGTCGTTTTATATTGTTACAGTTGTTGGTCCTTTCCAAGTTCCATGCCTGTTTTCTTCTATTCCTCTCTCCCCTCCCAAATGACACAACTCTAAGAAATGGAAAGTCTTCCTTAAAATTGTTTTGGTTTCTTTTCTGATCCCAAAGGAAAACACCCAAGCTGTGCTTCAGAATAGCAATAATTCCCAAGATTACCAAAGCAAATTGTTCTCTTCTTTTGATTATAAGAAGAGGAGCTAAGAAGAAAACAGGAAGCTGATCCTGACAGTGTAATCTGTGCTGCATGCAAGGAATTTAATTTCAAAATCCTTCCCAAAATTAGACTTAAGGAATGGAAAGTGCTGTGGTTTTTTTCAGCTGAAGAGTTTTATCATAGACTTTACTGGTTTGAACTACTTTGGTTTTTTGGGGAATGTAGAAATACAAAGCAGCTTTAAAGGTCAATGATATGTGCTGAGGCATCATCGATCATATGGCATCAGGTCTGTGTTCAAGTGTACTGAAAGGTACTGCAGTATATTGTTGAAGCTTTTAATGAATTTTTTTTAAAAAGCCTGATAAGTTCTGAAGCTCTAGTCTTATTCTGAAACAGTTAATCTTTCTCTTTATGGAAAAATTGGAAGACATATTTAACTAATTTTTCATCCTTACCACGAGAAATGCAGAGAGATGGGACAGGCTGCATTTATTATGTGGTAAAGGATGGAATACTATTTCAGACCAAACTGAGGTGGAGGGATACCTGTTTTGTCTAAGGTATTAGTTCGTCTAGTGAAAGATACCATCTTTCTACAAACCCTTGTCCTCAAATAACACCAGAGATGACATCAGACCGTAGTCTGGTATTTAACTTCCATTTCTGCAGGACTCTGTTATTTTCCAGCCCCTCTGCTCTGTCTCTGAGTGAAGTCATATCATATTTAGTCTGTGATGCAAAGCCAGCGTTAAATATGCATCATGTTTTCTTCTGTTCCACTTGATTTTTATTCTTTTCTTGGAAGATTTTGCCTGGGTTTCCTCTCTTTGTTATCAGACAAAATTCCCTGGTTTTTTCTGCCTTTTATTTTCATCCCCAGCCCCTTTCACTTACTTTTCTCAGCCCTCACAAGTGTTCTCTTCTCTAGCAGAAGAGCCAGCCCTGTGGCAGATGTCTCCTGGGTTTGGGTACATGGTATGAAGGCAGAGGTACTCCCCTTAGCTGGGAGGCAGCTGTAGGAGCACGTCCACAGCACCCTGTCTGTTCCCTGCCCCCACAGCCGCCTCCACCTGTGCAGGGAAGCAGGGGCTGAAGCCAGACATACAGTCCTCACTGCTGCCAAAGACAGGATTGCTTTCTCGGCCTTTCTTCCACATCAGCCCTTCTACTCATCATCTTTTCGTCCATAAATTTAGGGCCTTTCTATGCTGTCTTTTTTGCAGCAATGCTGGGCACTCTTACAGCAACACCAAACCTGACGAGCCAGGGTTATTGGGAAGCTCCGAACCTGGCCCAGGCTCTGCTGCTGCAAACCTTCCTGCATCCCACTGCGTGCTGACCCATTTCACCCACATTGTGGACAGTGAAACCCCATCACTGCCCTGCTGGAGCTGCTGAGCATTCCCTGCCAGTGGAGGCTTCTCAGAGTCCCACTTGGGTGTTGTCACTCCAGTCTCAGCTTTGCTTTAAGGCAGTGGTAGGAGCTTTAACCAGTGCGAGTCTCTGCTATTAAGAGCAGGACTGCCCTGCTGCTGTGAGGCTGGCGTCTAGGAAAAGGAGCCTGAGAAATTGGATCCAGGCATTAAAAATCTGTGAACTTTGTGCACAGGGATCAGGGATTTTTTTGTGACGGATAGAGGGGTGGCATAGGGAGTGTACTTTTTTTTTTTCTTTTTCCCCTCCTAGTTCCAATTGTTTTATATTAGTCACTGGTGCTGATTAAAGCCCAACCCAGATTAAATATATTGAGGTGACTCCATTACTACTGTGTCAAGGATCAAATGACACAATCCCTGCCTATAGAATGGAAGCCCATATGTCAGTCCTCCCTAAAGTGGTGGTGGTTTTAGTGGAGAGGCTTGTGCAGGAGCCAAGGAAAAAAGAAGGAAAGGTTAAACCTGGGAGGGGGAGAGGTGGGCACAAAGAGGAACTGAAGAGCTGGCAAAAGGGTTTCAGCTTCTTGTAAACATGCAGCTTCATGAAAGGAAAACTTGGATCTGTGTAGCTGAAGGCTTTTGGAAGCTGGAAGAACAAAATTCTCATGGCTTTTATAATTTCTCTCATCTTGACTAGTGCAATGGGGATGGTAAATTTTTGTCTGTCTTTTGTGTCCTTGCAGGATGGGTGCAAGTGATGCAGTTCCCAGACATGCACTTTGCAGAACAAGGAACCAAGTGATGTCCAAATTACAATATTTGAAGAATCAATGAAAACAAGATGAGATGTTTGAAAGAATTGAAAATACCAGGCCTGGAGATACTTGGGAGGTTTTGAAAAGCTGTTTTTGTTTTTGGAGAAAGCAAACTTAGCAGAACCAAAACTTTTATTGAAACTTAACCTCAGTTGAACTGTTGACTCTTCCAGGGGAGATGTAGAAAGGAAGAGCCTGTGTGAACCAGAAGGCCAAGGTGAAGAGTGGGCCCACCTGCAGGTCAGGAGGGGTGGGTTCAGATCTCCTTCCAGTCTGTCTGAGGATTTGCATGTGTGGTGGAAAAACTTCAGAATGGAAGAGGCATCCCTGGAAAACCTGTCACTTAGGGCACTGTCTGGCAGCAGGAAGGGTTCCTACCCTACCACCAGATGTAGATGCACATATACACATGATTTAATCAAACATACACTCCTCTACTGTGTGCATACACGGATTTTGGAGATTCTGTGCAGATAGTGCAGTGAGTGGCCATGGCAGGTGGTGCACAGTGTTGTATCTCTTTGGTTTGTTGCAGAAGTGCTGCATGATGATGCACATCATCTGAGAAGGGTACGATGGCAGGAGGCAACTGCTCATCCATATGGTCTGCAGTTCCTTGTGTGGCCCTCCCTGTGGATGGAGGGATTGCTCCATCCCTGGGAATGCCTGGAGATGCTCCCACAGAGCAGGGCAGAGCTGCCAACTGGGCAGAGAGCTGCAGCAGGCTCCACAGACTGCAGACTCCTTGTAGGAGGAAAGTGCATGGTACAACAGAAGGAAAATGGGGTAAACTTTTTGTAGGAGCCAAATGGACACTGCTTGGAATTTTCCAGTAGGAGAAGCTAGTTAAATTTGCTGTACTGGAAAGACTAGAGGCAGGCTGAGTGGTTTTCTTGCCTTTTACAACTATGTAGCTGGACTTCCCTCAATCTTCTGCTCTGTTGTCATATTGTATAATATTTTTGTGAAGTCCTGTGGCTTTTAGTCTAATTTTTAAATTATTATTATTATTTCCCTATGTTTTTCTTGATATACAGTTTCCAAAGCACAGTGCAGTACTTCAGCTGTGCTTAGTTAACCCCACGTGGAGCAGAGAGATTTCTTCACATCCAGCTGACAGCTCTTCTCCTTATCCTCTGCACTTTTGTGTCTGGCTTATTTGCAGCAGCCTGTGGCTCAATCCAGAATTCTTTGGGGAGAATTAGCCCTTTAGTCATTCTTTGTCTCATATTTTGCAGTTCATTGTTCTCAAACTTCACATTTGTACTTGCTGAATTGCCAGCATTTTCCAAACCATCAGTTTGCCAAAGCTATTCTGATTCCTTTCATCTGTGCACTGGCACCTTATTTTCATTTGGGATCTGCATGTGTGTTTAATACATCTTCTCTGTCACATCCCCCAACTGGTAGTGAAAATATCCCATTGTTAGGTTCAGGACCAGTCTTTGAGGAGCCTTGCTGGTACATTCTCCCAGACCAGTTTTTGCACCCTTGAAGATAATGTTTTCCAGAGTTTATTTACTGAAATGTCATGTGAAAAAGACACTGAAACTCTCAGTATCTTTCAGGATATCTACCGTTTTTCTTCTGTCACAAGAGCTATTGTTACCCTGAAAAAGGAGAAAACAGTCAGCAGTTTGACCAGGAGCAGCACCCAACATGAATTTGTCAAGAATAAATCACCTCCTGGCTGTCAGGTACCAAAAATTCATCTGCTTGTTCCTTTGAGGGGAGCTTGGTTTGGTTTCATTTTAAAGATGTTTTTCCCTTCTGGGCTTCTATCCATGACTTCCCAAGCAAGACTGAGTCTCTTAGAGAATTCAAAAAACTCAACCAATGTTTTTTATTATAAATTTTTTGATGACTAGCAGCAATCCAGTTACTTTGAAAAACCTAGTGTATCTCACAAATCCCTAGTTTAAGTTCATGCTCCCTTGTTATCACTTTTATTTGTTGTGTTTTCTGCTCTGTTACAGCTGACTTTGGTAAGGACAGCAGGAACTCTGCCCTTGTATCAATTTCAGTCCTTTACTCTTGGTCAGAGCCCAACTCCTGTCTTTCATTTTCCTCTTTCAGTTTAATATCTATCCTAAATGCTGTATGCACACATATGTTTCGAAAGGACATGCTGGAGTTTAGTTTAGTTATATACAGATTCACTGTCATTAAGATCAGAAATTCAGTCATGTCAGCAGTGAGTAATGCCCTTTTCTTCACTTCACCAGCCAGCAATTCAGATCCTGGCTTGGAAAACAGCAGAAGAGTTTTGTGCTTGATCTGACTGTAGTTCTTCTGTAGATGCAGATCAGCATCTGAGGGTGACCCTCATGCAGCCTAGGAAAGCACAGAGGTTGCAGGTCCCACCCGTGATGGGCTCACAGACTCACTGGAGAGTTTCCAAAATGATTGCTTGGTTTTAGTCAACGCTGCTGCGGCCTCACCCCTGTGAGCAGTGGAGCAGCATCGGTGCTGTAAGACACAGGAGGGAATGCTGCGAGCACCGGCAGTGAGTGTGAGGGATTCCTGTGCTGTCATGCACTGGTTTGCACAGGGTCTGCTGGGATTCAGCCTCTGCAACGTGGGAGAGCAGCCACGAGGAAAGAGATGTAGAAATCTCATCTAACTGAGCCATTAGGAAATCAGGCATAACAAAACAACAGTTGCTGTACCCCAGGCCGACCATCAAACCTGCACTGGTGCCAAAAATCAAATGTCATGGGCTGTGAAGTCAGGAGAGAAGGGATAACTGATCAATATCGATCCAGGTGAGGGAGAGGGTCTAATGTATGTATAGTGAAACCAGAGCAGTGGGATGTTAATCTACTCTAATTTAGAGGACCTAATTAAAAAACCAGTTCCTGCATTAGACCTCCCACATTTTCAAGGCTCTCTTGCTTTCTTTTTGTTAGCTGAGTTTTCAAAACAATCCTGTGCGTATGAATTGAGGAATTTTTAGAGTCTGCCAAAATAAAGTGGAAAGTTTTTATTTCCTTCCTCTTCACCCAACATCCCTGACAACAATGGACTGTGTTGTCTTTCTAACAAATGCTTCAAGAAGTGCTTGTTTCAAAAGCCATGCTAAATATGCTGTTGTTCTGAATGTTCAGCACCGGTTCCTGAGATAAGTGTCTTTGTCTGGTGTTTTAGCTGAGGTTTTAAGTGTCTTCTCTGTACAGGGTATTTATATACTTGTAGACCTTGAATACTTTGTTTGTGATAGTTGATAAATAAGCACATAAAATCCCTCTCAGGATTTGGGTTAGGGGAGAGGCAGGAGAAAGGGAGAAATGTGTATATTTTCTTGACTGGTGTCAAATAGCTCAAGCTCAGGTTAACCCCAGGGGTCTTTGTAGGCACATTGAATGTGAGCCATCAGTGTGTCCCTTGTGCTAAAGCAGACAGCCATGGGGCAGGGCATTGCCAGCACTGGTGAGACACCTCTGGAGCAGTCTGGTTCTGGACTCTCCAGGTATAAGACAGACATGGACATACTGAAGAGAGCCCAGCTAAGGACCACAAGGATGATTCAGGCCTTGGAGCATCTGTCAGACAAGGAGGAGTGAGAGCTGGGACTGCTCAGCCTCTAAAAGAGAAGGCTCGGGGGGATCTTCCCAATGCACAGAAATACCCAATGTGGGGGCATTAGGGAAGGTGGATCCAGACTTTTCTCAGTGGTGCCCAGCGACAGGACAAGAGGCAGTGGGCACAAGCTGAAATATGAAATTCCAATAAACATAAGCAGAAACTTTTCTTCCGGGAGGGTGATTGAACCAGGAGCAGGTTGCACAGAGAGGTGGACTCTTCCACAGCCCCTGGCAACCTGCTCTAGATGATCCTGCTTTGAGTGGGGGAGGCTGGACTAGATGATCATCAGACCTTCCCAAGCTCAACTATTCTATGATTTTTGAAAACTTTCCGTTGATTGTCACAGTCATAAATTTGGCTTAGGCAAATAATTCATGCCTAGACCTGCTATCTTCATTCAGAAGTTTCCAGTAAGCTTCTTTCTGTGTTTCCTTTAGGTACTGGCTCTATGCCCATGTCCTTCTCTGTGAAGTACTCTTGCATGCATACAGAATTTTCCATTATTGATATAATGCATGCTTAAAAACTATTTGACTGTTTGTTTCCTAAAAGTCCCTTCCGTTATGGTCAGTCCTGGCTTCAAAATCCATGAGCTTTTATAGTCTTCCGTTGTGTTTATGTTATCCCTTTCCCTAATTGATCTCCCACTTGCAAAGAGCTGGAGTGAAAATCCCAGACTCCAGGCACACAAACACAAAGTGACATTTTTTGAACCGCAGACGTTACGTGACAGTCTGGCTTTCCAAATGTGAAGGATCCTGCACTGCTTGTTCTGAGGTCTGAGTTCAGTACCTGCCTTGACTGTCAGCCTCTTGTGTAAATCACATCCATCTTAACTCATGAGCTCTTGCATCAGGTATTGGAGTAATTGCACCAGCAGAAACAACTGTGTAGCTACAGGTTGTACTGGTTTGGTTCATTGGAGACCTCAGCAGCTCTTGCAGGTTGTGTTGCTGCTGCAGGTGTTTGTGGCTGAGCTTTCACTGTCCAAATCATGCCTGCTTGAAAATAGGTGTTAATGAGGAGTTGATATATTGGGTAAGGCAGGTTTTGAACCACAGCCTCTTTGTGGTCACCAAGTAATGGCACAGGGTTGGGTGTACTGCAGACTTTCTCTTTGTTCTATAGCTGGGATTTTTAGTCAATATAGCTTTCAAAAATGGTGTGTGGGGGGGTTGTTTTGTTGTTTATTTAGTGCACTTAAAATGTTGCATGATCACTGTAATTATTTAAGTACCTTACCTTCAGCTTCGGCATGTCAAATCTGTGACTGCCAAAAAAAAAAGGGAGGGGGAGGCAACTTGCTGTTCCTGGCAAAAACCAACTGAGACAACTCAGGTGCAGAACCAGGCCTGCCTGCTTGCTCATTCTTTGTCAGCTACAGGGAGAATAAACAGTTAAATAATGTGAAAAACTATGGAAATGTGTAAAACTATGGAAAGAAATGCCCCAGTGGAGTCTGTAGCCTGTGACAACACAAAGGGATTGTACAGGTAACCTGAGGCTGAGATTCTTAGCATACCCAGCCCAGGGCTTTCTCCATGAAATCACAGGGTTGTCTCATTGCAATGACGTCTAAAGAGTTGCATTATTTGCACAAAGCTTGCTCTGGCTTGTGTTAGCACCATCTCTAGAAACACTTCAGGGTTGCCCCTGTGTTGTGCACGGTGCCAAGAAGCACAGTGCTTAGATGAGTCACAGCCCTCTGCCTTCCTTCGGTGGAGAACTGCACGGGAGAGACTGGAACTTGACTTCTAAAGTCCAGTCAAACATGGACCATTTTAATATATATATAATAATATTAACTCTGGCTTGTAAACAAGCTGCTCAAAGATGCAAAGAAACTGCTGAAGAGATGCACAAGCCCATCTTCTTATTATAGATATTGGAGTTCATTTCTGTGACTGGTGGGGACATGCCGTGCCCCTCTGGTTATAGAAGCAACCTAAGAGATCAGTTTTGTGAACATCTGTTGCAAGTTATTGTCTGCTCTCACTGTTTGTTTTTGCATTATTGCAGAAAACCAGAAATACTTGCAAGTACATTTAGGCATCCATTTGGGACTTGGCTCAGAGTCACTCAGTTGCCCAGACTATACAGGAGCTGCAGGTATAGATTTTGGTGACTGCCAGATCTAGGTTGTTTACAGCTGCTGGGAACTCAAAGGCACAGGCTGACTGCAGGGAAGAGTGCAGGGCAGCATTCACATTCCAGGCTGTCAGAGCAGCTTTTACTGCTCAAGTATTTCCCAACCTTGTTACTGCCCAGTGTGTGTAACAAGGGGTAGGAATGCACGCAAGAGAGCAGGGCAGAGGCAGGAGGGAGGTTGTCCCCACACCGTTTTGCAAGAGTTGCACATTTGAAGCTCTTCAGCTGTGCTAAGAGGAAGTGGTTATTCTGTCTTGCTGCCATTTCAGGAAGACTAAAGCTCCAGTAAACTTTCCCTGAGAGAGTCACCTGGAAACCACAGAGGTAAAAATCAGTATTTGCCCACTGTCTGTCAAAGGAGATGCTACCACGAGGAAACTTAAAATGAGGTGGGCACAAACCCTGAGTGGAGGGGAAAGGTCAGACAAGTGCTGTCCCCACTGCATAGGAGTTACCCTGGCCAGCACATGCTATTTTCCCCGTCAATGGTTATTGTTAGGAGTTGAAGACTGTGACATTTTGAAGGAGGGGGTGTTGGGCCATGCAACCGGTGTGTGTAGGTGCAACAAAACAAAGCCTCAAAACAGTTCACAGAATAAGCTGTCGCCCATTCTTTGGCTGACAGTCACAAGGTGATTGTGCTCATCAATTTTTTCCACTGTCCCCAGGAGGTGTCACCATGCAGAGAGTTTAGGGGATTCCATATCTGGTTATCAAAGGATGGATCTTGTGTGGGAGGGGAAAGCCTGCCTGCACCTCACACTTGGCTCCTAGTCTTGGCCACAGACTTTAATCTCTCAAACATTCTGGTCTAGTCCCCATCTTTGCCTTGGTATTTCTTTCAAACAAATACCACCTTACTCCCCTTTTCAGACCCTCTCTGCTCAGTGGCAGGTGCTCCAGAGCCATTCCTTCCATTCCTGGCTTGCATGTGACATAAACCTTCTGGCTGTGTTGGGCCAAGCACACCACCAGGGACCACCTGTGTCCTGCCTGCTATGGAATCTCTCTCTTGCAGCAAGACTGGCCCTGAAAAGGTGTCAACCTTCCAGACACCACACAGGAAAGTGGTGGTGCGACTGCTGGAGCTGAAATGCTTTTTGATGACCATTCTTCTCTGTAATAGAAAGGGTACTTGAAGAAGCAAGAAGGCAATTGCTGCTGGTGGCTTGGTGATTAGAAGCACTCATCTGAGGGGGTCAGTGTCCCTGACTCTGGGTGAACATCCCAAGAACTGTTTCTGTGTTTGACTGTGATTGGAATAGGACAAAACTGGGCTCTGATGATCAGTAAGTGGGCTGCTCAGAAAAGAGAGAAGACCTGACCTCCTCAGTCCTATTAAAAGAGATTACTGGTGGTTTTAAAGCCACTTTATTGTCATGAAGATTCTCTCAAAATTGTGCTTTATAAAATACAAGGTGCAAACTCCCAGTCAGACAGAGCTTATTTTGTATCTTTCACCCTCTAATAAAGACTGAAACCCCTTCTTAGCCGTGATGGGTACCTGCACTATTGCCTATTGCCTGCTATACCCAAGTTTCAGATGCTCTGCAAACTCCCTGTTCCTTGATCACTCCCTGGTGATGCCATGTACCTTCATCTGTATCCCTTCAACTTCTCATCACAGGTTTAGTTTTCATCACTAATTTTAGGTCTGACCTTGCAATAACTAGGACTGTGAGCTTCAGCTTCCTGTTTAAAAGCTGCTTCCAGGACGTGGTTCTGCAGTGATGAGGTTAGTTTGGATTTACCTGAGGAGGTAAGAACAGGCCTTGCCGGTGCTCAATGCTGAGGTCAGAAGAGCAGCTGAGAACTACTACATTAGATCTGCATCATTGAGGGCAAGTTCGGGTGGTGGGAAGGAGGAGTAGGATGCCCTATTAGACTGTGCTCACCTGTGGCATGCTTGAGGCACTTCACATCCCACCAGGTCCCCCTTTCTCTTGGTAGGTGGTGTTTATGTTTTTTCTCAGAAGTCTGTGGACCTTTGCATGCCTCTCTGGATGCCTGAACTCTGCTGAGGTGTGGTAGTGATGGTCACAATGAGCACTTACTCTTCCTTTCTTTGCTCCTTTTCCCTCTTGTATGAGCAGGGATTGCTTAGTGCAAGGAGATCTGAGCATCTCTCACCTCCCCACTGTGTGTCCCAAGAGAGATGGAGACTATTGTAGCATGGTCTGTAGGTTTGGGACTTGGCTGGAGAAAGTCTGGCTGCAGGAACTGAGAAGCTCAGGAAGGCGTGGGGTGCTAGTGCTGGCCAAAGGGCTGATGGGGCACACACCAGGCTGCCTGGTAACGTGTCTCTTTTGTCTAAACAGCCTGTGATATTTGCATGTAACCAAGGTGCCCATCTGTGATTAAAAAATATACTAAAATGCTTTGTCTATGAAGACAGATTTGACGAAGAGATTTGGTGAGTGCAGGAGAGGGGAGGAAGGTCCCACTGCTTTTTCCTTCCTCCCACTCTTTGAGAAATTAGAGGATGAAAGCCTCAGGCAAGGTGAGTTCCTATGATACCCAGGAGGCAGCAGGAGCAGGCAGCTGCCCTGCCCATGGGTGCTCAGCCCAGCAATCAACCAGGTCTTCAGAAGATGTGCTGAAGGGTGCTGAGGCAACAAGTGTGGTTAAGTACACACTTTTAGAAGGCCACAAAAAAAACCCATTTGAAATAAGCAGTCTTGTAACCCACCATCTGGTTCAGTGCCATCCACACCAGAGCTCCACAGGCCATGGAAATACCTCAAGCTCCTGAGGGAGCCTGTCAGCCACTATCAACACTGTACATCCATCATGTATTGTGAAGTGTTCCTGCACCAGCAAGTGTACAAAGAGGAGGAAAAGGTGGATGTACTAACAAGAAAGGGGGAGAACTCCCTGAGCAGCAGTGGGAGTGGAGACACGAGTGCTGTGCCACTTGGGATGGTTGGTGCCTTTCAGGAGCCCCTGTGTAAGGAGTTACTGCAGCACCTTGTAAATCCCCACCTGACCTTGCTGGAGCCCTGATCCCCCAGCTGGGACAGCCTGTGGCAGAGAGCATTTCAGTGAGGGTGCTGAGCTGTGCTTTGTCCTTTGCAAGGGATTGGAGGCATCAGATGAGAATGCAGGAGTACTTTACCTGATACCTCTGCTGAGGTCCTGCAGGGCTGACCTAGTGCTTCAGAGTATTTCTTATGCTTTAGGTTTTTCAGCTGAAATGCCCCTCTCCCCCCAGCTGATAGCTACTGGAGCATGGTACTATGAAATGTTACTACAGCATACTTTGAATTCACATAGATTTTGTAGAAAAAGCATTTGAGACTTCCCTTTTTTAGAATGAGAAGCACGGCTGTTCTGACTATAATGCTGTGGCATCTTGTTTGGAATTTCCCTTGCTTTCTATATATACACATGCAGCAAAGCCACAGGAAATGGAAGTTTAAAAAAAAACCATACAGCATAGGTATCTTCTTCTTGAACAAATTTTATTCTTGTAGTCAGTTCTATTATTAGTGAGCACTTAACCTTGAGACATCATTTAAGGCTTGTTTTAAAAGATGGGATGTCCTAAATCATTGGAGGGGGAAGCAGACATTGCCTTAAAAATTTCAGGTTATAGGTTATTTCAGAAGCTTTTTAGTCTCTGTACAGCCTGTGCTGCAGGAGACAGCACTGTTGTGGATCTTTTCTCCCCTGGGTTTTTGGGGTAGAGACCAACTTCTGAGGCTTTTTGTAGTTGTGTTTTCTAAGATGCAGTGAGTCAGTGTTGCCTACAGCTGCTGTCGTGATGGTGTGCTAAGGGCCTACTTCTGCTTGGCAACCTGCATGGTTATTAGTAAACAGCCTTCACTTTAAAATCCCAAGCAAAATACATTCTAATTAGGTCCAGGGGAAACGAGGACCAGCTTGCCAACAGCTGGAGGTTACACAGTCTGAAAATCCCATTGGTGGTGAGGTGAGACAGCTGCTCCAGAGCTTTGAGTTGCCCTGAGCCTGAACTCGGGTTGCTTTGGAGAGCAAAACTGAGGGAAGGTCATTTATTGAAGGGGAGATATTAGGGGAAGAGATGGGCTAATCATGAAGGTAACTGGGCAAATGGCAGCTCTCAGTATGCTAAGACACATTCCTAAAGGTCCCAGAAGAGGCAGGGATCATCCTGCCTGCTCTCAGCCTCCCTGGACCTGCAGTCCTGAGCCTCTGTCAGGCTGCTAGCATTGGCATGCCTCTGCAGTACAGGCACTGCTCATCTGAATGAGAGATCTACAGAAGCCTAAATGGGCATTAACTTTGCCTGAAAACAGGGTTCATTTCTCTTGGGTGCCTTGTGTTACCAATACAGCAAATAAGGAAAGGAGTCCCACACAGTCACAAAGCTTTTCTGTATGATTTCAAGAGTCTCTTGTGTGAGGACGTGTGTCTGCAGCTTTACAGATGGTGTGTGGACCAGTGTAGTACAAATGGGTAATGAAAGTTCACAAAGTTTATGCTACTGAAGTTCCTTTCACTGTACACAGGTCCTTTTTTTACTCATTATGCCTTTATTACTTTCTTTTAGGAAAGAAACTGGGTTGCTCCTACCATTTAACCAAGCAAGATGCTCTACTTGGGGGACCATCCAACAGGCAGAGAACCCCAGTGTGAAGCCAGAAGGAGCTTTCCTTAATTGAAAGGGTTTCAAAAAACGCTGTAAACTCATAGCTGCTTTAATTTCAATGTTGGGGCAGTGGAGCTGACAGGTTTTATGCATTTGGGTCTAAAAGCTGAGGGATGTGACTTAAGGATGTAGGTGGTGGTGACAGCTGGAGATGCCTTGGGGTGTGTGCTTTGCCTGGTGAGGAGGGGGCAAGAAAAGCCTTTGTAGTGTTTCTTCAAAAGATCTACCAGTGAATTTGGTGTAAAAATCAAAGCACTGTGTAACAGAGAACTTTTCTTAGGAGCTGCTTCTCTAATGACAGAGCAATAGCTTATGCCCTATCATCTGAAACAAACATTTGCATGTTAGACACTGGTAGTTCTTCACAGTGTAAATGGTTTCTTGGTTAAGCCTAAATAAGAAAGAAATAATTAAGGCTTTTTACCAGCCAGGAAAAAAAAAAAAAACCAAACAACTCATTAGAAAATGGCAAAGGGAAACAGCTCTGAAGAGAGATATTTTTGTACAGAAAACCAGTAGATTTGTCCTCAATTTTTGCTACAGGTAGTCAAATTCCAGTCATCAATTACTGCATTGATTGCTTTAGGTGGTAGTTGTAATCTGTGTTTGATCTAGAACTTCACTTGTGTCTGTTGGTCCAATGTTGGCCTCGCTGTAGGTATATCCAGTTTCCCAGCAGTGAAATGCCCTCCTTTCCCAGGATTAGTATGACACTTAACCTCTGCTGTGACTGGGGATTAATTCACAGAATTTAAATCCACAAGAATAGGTACTGTTCATTTCTTTGTACTGCAGATTCTCATATCTAGTTCTTGAATCTATTTCTAATAGTTGCAGGTCAATCTGTCCAACCCACAGGGATATTAACATGAGTGGAAACCTACAGCAGACTTCAGCTTCTGATGTGTATTAAAGCAGCCATCATCCCTGTAATTAAAGAACGGCACTCCCAAGATCTAACTTGCTTTACTGTTAGTTTTGTCTTTTTACCTGTCCTGTGGAGTAAATCACAAAAAGAAAAAAAAAAAAAAATCAAGTCCCTGTTCTGCTGTATCAATCCTGGTAATATCATATTGATGTACACTGAAGCTGTAAGCCAGGCTCATTTAATGAGAACAGTCAGAAAAAGTAAGACTAGCTTATGCCACAGGAAGTTTAATCATGTTTCTCAGCTTATATTCTGTGGGCTGCATTTGATCTCTAAGACCTTAAAAGGCAACATAAAAAATAGGAAAAAATAAAAATCTCTGCATGTTTGTGCATGTTGTGCTGGTTAAAATGAGCCAGTAATCAGTCACAGGTTTGGTATCAGTTGTAGATTAGATTAATAATAACCATTGCACTTGCATGCTGCATGCAATGGCCTAACCATCTTTTTTGGCAATATCCCACCTAAGGCAATAATGGCATAAACCATTGTCTTCCTTTTGGGACTGCAACAGGATCCCGAAAAGGAAAAACCCAGAAAAATATCCACAATCCTAAGATGTAGAACAGGGAACAAAGCAAAGCAGAAGACAGGAGTGTTTTCTTTAATTATGAAGTGTCATGGTTGTACCAGGCCCTTACTTCGTATCCCATCCTTTACCCCAATTCTCACACAGTGAGAAACACCTAGAGCCAAAGCTGGAAAAAACTTTGGCCCTCTTGTTTGTACACTTTAATTTCAGATACTCCTTCTCTAAACAGCCCCTGCTGTTTGCTGAAGTTCTCCCCAGTGCAGGCAGGATAAGCAGGAATTTCAGGTAGCATTGGCATAGTCACAGACGTGTGGCAAGGCAGGGCAGTGAATGTGTTCTGTGCCTCTGAAAGGTCATTCTTCTGCTCAGAGATGAGTGACTTTTTCAACACATTTGAAAATAGTCTGAGATGCTGGTTGTCACTGAAGTAATGAAACAACTCATATCTGAGGCATGACATTTAATTAGCCCCCAGTATAGTTATTGGGACTATTTCACATTTAAATACTTATACTGAAAGAGAGATTCTTGACCCCTTTACTAATGTAATAAAGCAACTGCACAATCACTTTTATTATAAAAATAACCCTTAAGTAAAATAGGAATACAATCAATAATTACACAAATACACATTTACAAATCTGTAGAATAGTTACTTATGGCACAGAAAATATATAAATATCCCTGTACCTTGTTTCTGTGCAAAAAGACAGGCTAGTTTTGGTCAATAACCAGCCCTTTTATGTTTTTTTCCACTTCTTCTGATTTCAGTTAAACACAAAGATTTTCAGATGAGATGCCTGAAAGTTCAGCCTCAACAGACAAGAAAATACTTTCACTTTTAATCCAGATAAATCACAGTAAGGTTTTTCCCATCTTTTGCCAAAATGCTCCTCCCTGTTCTTCAGCCTACATTTTTGGAAGAGGAGGAAGATTTCAAGTTCAGTGATTTTTTTCCACAGGCCATCAGACTGCAGTAGAAAATTAGACCCAAATATGAGTCAGGCTGCACGCTGGGGCTAAATTAGCACTGTAGGTTTCAGTTTAGTTTGTAGTAGAATTTGCATTATGCTTGCCTTCTTCCTTGTAGCTGTCAAAAATAATTCTTCAGAAAAACACTTTGCTTTCTCTTGAGGCCTTTCACACAGTCCAAGAGAAGGTGAAATCAAACAAGAGGTAGATTATTGTTCATCCTCCTAATTCCCAAGAGCTCTCCCATGTGAATTACTCTGGTTTAGGACTGTAGCAGATATGTATAGAGCCAAGTTTTATGTCTATAAAGTAGTGATTGCCTTACAGCCCCTCACATTCCTTGGTCACTGACAACATTCAGCAACGTGCTTGAGGAATTCATCACTGAGTTCATCTCTGAAAAACCTCATGCAGTGAGGGCATCTGAGTTCACCTTGTGCCCTGCCTTCCAATCCCGAGTTTGCATTGTCCGCTGGAGGAGAAGCTTGTTCAGACTGGGAAGATGTTCTTCTCGTGCCTGTTTGGCCTGGGCTGTTGCCTTGTAGATGTTCCACATTGGTCTGTACATACAAATGATTTTGTTTTCCAGCATGAGCTCTGAAATGACTACCTGTGTCTCTTGAGTCCTAGAAAGAGAAAGAAGAGCTTTAGAAAACGGTGCAGTAAAAAGATATTCTTTAACAGGTAATATGTTGTCACCTTTATCTGAAACACTGCTCAAGTATTTATCAGATATTTGTAAATAAAATATTAATCAGTTTTTGCAGTTTTCTTGATATAGTTGTAAAGAAGGTTTGTATTAAAAAACAGAATACTGCCAGTGTGCTACTTTAAAGATGCCACTGTTACAAGAGTCACAGCTGTCCTATCCCTTTCAAGGATTCACCCTCCCTATGTTGATTCAAAAATAGAAGGAAAATAGACTGGAAAGGGAATTTGCATCTCTACTGGGAAGCATCTCCACTAGAACTGACTATTAAATAATGTATGTTTTTGATAGCTGCACTGAGCTAAAATGGTATTAGAAGTATTAGGATTTTTAAAAATATATTTAAAAGTATATTTTAGTCCAGAATCCTATTGATATGCTTTAATTGAAAAAGCAGCATGATGTTTTCTTACCTGTCTTCTTGCTAGCTGGTGTTGCAAACATGCAACTTCTGCCTGAAGTTCTTGTATTTTACTCTGTGCTCGTTCTCTGTCTGATCTCTCAGATGTGAAATCGTCTTTGTAAACCAGGACCTGAAAAAGAATTATTATGTTAATATTTTGTAAGTTAGAGTACTGGCAGATGAGACTGAAAAGCTGAGGCTGTGATTGCTTTGTTACTTATTCCCAGATTCTCAATATTATCTTCTCTATCATATCTGTACTTCAAAGGTATTTGGATTTCTTTTACAGATCTTTCATATTTTGTATTAAGGCCAGCAGAACCACATGCAGTTCTTGTAAGCAGCGAGTTAAGTATCTGTATAGCCAAATGTGGCAAATGCCCAAAAAATATATCCATATATATATATATATGTTCCCCCTTGAACTTCAGTGGTCTTGGAAGAAACTAAGAATTCCCACATCTAGGAAAAAGAAACTTACTGACCTGTTGCTCCAGCATTTGTATGCGCTCATTATCCCCTTCACTAGCCTTCTTCATGTCTTCCAGTTCTCTCTTTGTTTTTATGCATTCGTTCATTTTTTCTTCCAGTAGCTTGTTCAGCCGGAATATCTCCTTGTGCATCAGGTCGGAGTTTGTCTGTGCTGAAGTCACGCCGTGCTGCTGCTCCAGCTGGGTCTTCATCTCTTTCAGCTGCAAGTGGAGTCTCTTCACATACTCATCTCTGCTTGCATCATATTTCTGCCACTTTGCATTCAAATCTTCCACCTGAAAGTTTACCCAGGAGAGACGTGAAGGGCAGGAAGGCACAAACTTCCAAGTTTTCATAGACTGCCCATATGTGCCGGGCCAAAATTCTCTAAATGATAATATAACACGCTGACTGGGCCTCTGAGTGTGGATAAGCCACAGTACAGGAGAGCAGGAGTTACTGCTGTCAGGCAGACTCTGCACAGGCAGCCTTCCCTCTCCCACAGTCCAAAATAACGTGGAATGGGAGGGGTTGGTGGTCACCTTGGGACTAGTGCTGCTCTCCTGGGCTGCAATACATGGATGCAGGGAAGGAACACTAAAATCTTCTGCACTGTATTTTTAACAGCAAAGCCCCAATACGTTAAAAATAATGTAATCAGTTGTTCTTAGCTAAGGGAACAGAAACTGTGTTGTGTTGAAAGGGCTAAGAAATTTTCTTACGTTAAACTGCCATGTAATTAGATTAACCTGGCCTTCTCTATTCCAAATTTACTGTAATTCAAAAAAATAAATCAAGTCTTAAACAAAATGAAAGTACTCACGTGAGCTACTTTTTGTTTTAACATCCTGTTTTCATCTTGTAGGTTGCAGATAAGAGCTTGAAGTGAAGTTTCATTGTCTAAAAGCTGTAATTTTCAGATAAAGTAAGTGTTAATTGGACATAAAACCCCCAGATATTTTTTGGCTATGCTGTTAAACTCGAAGTAATATTTTTCTTTAAATTCCTCTAAAACTATTTGCTATCCATTAAATAATTACAAATATTTTGGTGTATTAATTTCTACATAGTGTGTTTCTAAATATTAATAGTATAGCCTATGGCTTTTACTAAGTACAACTGTACTCAGGTTTTTACCACCTTGGTACTATTTTTAAACAGACCTGATGACAACAGAGCTTAGCAGGTTACACAAACTCCTTGGAAAACCACTCGTCTGGAGTGAGAGAATGCATGACAAAAACACAGATATGCCTTCATCTTGCTTTGTTATTACTGTCAATTTTGGCCAGTACTAGGAAGAAATTAGTGAGGGGAAAAAACCCTGCTTGCTAAATAATTGACTAAAATGATACCTCTTTTTTACAGTTGTGACATCTGCTTAAAAAAACCCCGGTGTACATGAGTAATATAGAACACTTTTGTGCAAAATTCCCTAGAATCAGCTAGTAATGGCATCTGAAATTTCTCCTCTTCAACAGGGAAGTCCCCACTGTACAAGGTTAGCTACTTATTACATATATCAAAGTCAATCAAGTTTCCTGTCTATCAATTACACGTAAAATACGTGTAAATTTTCCTCAAAAATACCAAATGCTTCAAGTCCCTTAAAAAGTCCTTGTTTCTTCTACCTACTCAACCTCTGACTATTTCTGACAGGTAACTTCAGTGTAAGTTTTCTTTGGAAACGCTTCTGGGATGTTTTACAGAGAAGACATGAGCACATACAGACTTTATCACAACAGCACAGATGAGTGGTCATGTGAAGAAAAGCACTACCAACATGTAGCAGAAAGAGCACGAGACAGAACTATTCCTTTTTGTGAGAACTGGCTGTAACACCCAACTGGATACTCTGACTTATTTAAAGCAGCACCATTAATGTTATTTCCTTATGGCATTACAGTGAACCCCCTAAAGACTCTGAGCCACCAGGACTTCTGGAGCAACAGGACAATGTGATCTACCTCTAGGGTACACTGAGAAGCTTCAGCTGAGGTGATGATGTGGCAAAGCCACACAGGTATTGGCAAAGTACACCAGAATTCAGGTGTTTGCGCTCCGCTGTAGCATTTCTGCCACTGTCCTATTGTGAAGCATTTTTCCTAAACATCCCTCCTGGAGAGAAATATTGCCTTGCACTGGGAGGCCAGGGGGAATCCCAGAGCAAAAAAAAGAAAAAAAGGTAAGACACCTTGACTCATTTTTTCCTAAGCAACTTTATGAAGGTCTGCGTGTGCAAAGTCCCAGTCTGAAAAGACCAGGTGCTATAGAGTTCTAAATATAAATAGTACTTCGAAATAACTACTTTGTCTTATGATTTTGATGATTAAATAGGTAATCAGGAGAGATAACCTTCAAAAGCACAGCACCATCTAGTGCTGCACAGAAGCACAGAGTGGTATAAGAAAGGTACTGTCTCCTGTATGAGAGAAAAATTGTAGTTGTGGAATTGCTGAGGTTGGAAGGAAGTTCTCCTCTCCAAAAAAAGCCTCCAATGATGAGATGAGACAGCCACAGTTAAAGTGATAGACAGCTGCTTCCATCCTAAATTTTTGGTACTTGTAATTATTTAGAGCTTGCCATGTCAGTGTTACACCCTACATGAAACTGTTCAAAGGAATGTTTCTCACCATTCCCCAGTTACAACTATCATACTGTAATTAACACCTCAGAAGCTAATAAGATGTTAAAGGCACATGGTGGCTGTAGGAATACCTGATTAGATCTTTCAGTAGGTATCTGGTCATCTGAATTCCTCTTCTCTTTTCTTTGCTTCTCTTCTAGACATTTTGCCAGGTGTTGACACATTTCTGCTGTGGATGCTAATTTGCGTTGAAGTTGATGGGTCTCATCAGTGAGTGAACGGCACAAAACATCACTGGTGGCCTGAGCCTTCTCCTTCTCTGCCAAGGTCTTCTGCAGGCGTAAGATCTCTCTCTCCTTTTCATATGGAGGCTGATTTATCATCTGCTGTATCTCTCCATTTTTCTCCTCTAGCTGCTGATTCAACTTATTTACTTCCTAAACAGAAGGGGGAGGGGAAGTTGTTACTTAAAAGCAAAGGAAACTCAAAGGCCAAAATGTCTAAGACTGAATTCCCTATTGCAGTAATTCCATATTGCTCCTATTTTCACTGCAAAGTAACTAAAAAGTAAAAAAAACCAATTCATCTCTATATAATTTCAGGACTTTGGAACTGACAGATCAATCCATCAGGAACTGCTTGGGCAGTTATACAAGCACTTTCTAGTCAGTAGAATGGAGAAACAAGCAGCAAAATTCAGGAAATTTAATGAATAGACAGCAGCAACAAACTAAAGATTACACTTACACAAAACAGTTTAAAAGGAATAACTGTGGGGACTGAGAAATGCTTACAGGCCCTGTACTCTAAATTACCAGATGGTAGATTGTCCTCAAAATGAAAAAAGGAACTGTAAAGTCATCATATCAAAACCCAGTGAAGTGTATTCACTGCCTGGCAATGTCACAAGGATAAAGCAGAGGTAGCACCCAGAGCAACTTTCCCACTAGGAAAGGATGGAAACAACAAGGTGACTAGTTTGGCCACAGCTGACTCTCCAAGGTACATGAAGGGGTCTGGCACACTCTTAGGAAACAACTGTGTATCTTCTTGCCTCATGTTCTTGTTGGATTGGAAGCTCTGTAGGCTCATCCACACTGCATTAAGGTGTTTGAGAAGCAGGTTTGCTTGCTGACTGGGGCAAACCACCTGTAGTTCCATGCACCTAAAATACTTGTGAAAAACTTGTGCTCCATACCCTCAAGGAGTAGGAGATGCTGGTAACAGAAACCTCTGCAGAACTTCTCCTCCAGAACCAAGGATGCCCTGGATGCCAGTGCAGACCATGAGACAGCTGCAAGCTTTACCATTCCAGATATTAGTTTAGTGTCAATTGTTTCAGTGTTCTGATGGAGCATAAAATTTTAATCTTTCAAGAAATACATATTAAAATCTAACATACAGAACTAGAACTTGTTCTTATTACTGACATTTAAATTCTTTAGCATCATGCTAAATGCCAAACTTCCCCTTTGCTAAGCATTAAAGATATCCAGCATCAGCCTTCAAAATATGTTCAGATACCACAGGTTTGTCATCTGTCTGCAAAGTGTCAGTAGGATCATCTCTTATAACAAATTTCCAAACATGAACCACTTAAAATGTATCTTAGATGAGTGTCATATATGGAAATTGTTTTGTATGAGCATTAGGTCAAGAGATTACTTATGACAAAAATACTTGTTTCAATTTTAAGTACTGCTTCGCAATTTGGAAATTATTTCATGCAACTTCATCTGGAAACAAATGCTTTAAAATTCTTTGAGTATTCCAGTATGACTGAACATGGGAAAGTCTTGGTGACCAAAGCAGCCCTTGTGATGAATGGAGGGGATGCAGTTTTGAGACTTTTTTTCTGTCAAAAAAAGATATCCATTTCCCTATCTATCTCCTCACAATCCAGACTTGTCAGTTACTTCTCCAAGTATTAAAATTCAGCCTTAATGTCAATTTTTAAGAGTACTTTAAAAGAAAGAAAGAAACAAACAACACTTTAATAGAAAAATTAGTGGCATCATCTTAGAAAACTGTTCCATCTGATAAAAGATTTTCAGCGAGTACTGTCTTCGATAAGTAATAGAGAATTCCAAATTCAGAGGGGGTTTTCTTTCTCCTTCTGAAAACAGTCGCGTGAAGATTTATAGCGCCACGCTCGGTCTTTGCCTTGGGATTTTAGGGCTTTGAGCTTGACGCTGCTGCTGGGCCACAGGCGGCTTTGGGCACGCCGCGATGGAGCAGCTCCTGCCAAATGCAGCACCCGCAGCATCATCCCTGGCGCATCCCCGCCCCGGCCGTGTCCGCGCTCTGCCCCCGCCCGGGCGAGCAGAACCCCCGCACGGCTCACACCCCTCGCTTTGTCCAGAGCAGCCTCTCCCTGCGCTCCAAGGCTTTACCTGGCTCAGCGCTTCCACCCTCCGCGCCGAGAGCCGCTCGCTGTCGCGGAGCTGCTGGCGGGCCTGTCCCAGCTGCTCCAGCAGGCTCTCCACCAGCGAGCGCGCCGGCTCCGCGCACGGCTGTGCCTGTGCCTGTGCCTGTCCCTGTGGCTGTGCCTGCCGCGCCAGCCCTTCCCGCAGCTCCTGGATAGTCGCCTCCTTGGCCGCCAGCTGCAGCTGGAGGTGCTTCAGCTGCTGCGCCGACTCGTGGTACAGGGTGCACAGCGCGTTGTACCGAGGCACCTTGTTCTTCAGGCTCCTGTTCTCCCGGTGCAGCTTCTCCAGGGTCTCCTCCACCTGCTTGAAGCGCGCCACGAAGGGGTCCGTGCTGCCGCCCTCGCTTACCGAGCACATGGCCGGGACAGGTCCCTTCTCCTCCTCCTTCTGCCGGGCGAGCAGTAACCCGGACAGGTGCATAAAACCCCGGAGAAGAGCAGAGCCCAGCCCAGAGCCACCCCACTCTTCCGCCTTCCCCGCCGGGGCAGGAGGCGGCCGCTCCGCTTTAAGGGCTCGCCGGGCTGGGGCGGCGCCGCTCCCGCTCCGCCCCCGGGGGC